>SCLH01000303.1:234389-247118 GCA_004367855.1 Oikopleura vanhoeffeni | reverse complement strand
TATGTCTCAAGAGCGTTTTAAAACCAAAACATGCCTCTTCAAAGAATAACGTTTCCCACTTCGTGGCGTAGATGTCCTCTAAGCGTTCGATAAGAGTTCGATTCACACTTGTCTACACTTTAAGACCTTCAGTTTATAATAGCCTACGCTTCTTTACATCGATCACATCCCCTTTAACCGCTTGTCCCTTATTATAATTCGTTCTTCAATCGTGTACACTTTCGGCCCCTCAGTATATAATGCGCAAAAGCAAAAAACTCTTAATGAACTTTATTCATTTGTGTGTACTTAATGTTAATTAATTCCGCCCCAGAGTTTTTTTCTTTTGCTTTCATAAAGTATGATTTAACTTTTGCACACATTGTTTATTCACAAACAATTTTGAAATCGTCATCAATATTTCGATTCGGTTTCTAAAGTTTTATCACAGTTAGATTTCAAATCAATTTTTGTTATTTTCGATATTTCTTTTTGCACAGAATTCGATGGGTTATTGATTTATGTCGACTTTAATTAATGAAGCACAAGGGGCTGATATCGCCGGCTCAATATCGCCGAATTTGCCGGAAAAACCTACTAAATTTCATCATTTTAAGCTTAAATACGGGTACGAAACAAATTAATACATACATGCATACAAATGTCCCCTCATTTTTTCCGGCTCGAAAATATTTTGCAGATTGCTTTCCAGGGTGCGGATTTTGATAGGGTGCATATTAATTAACCCGTGTGAGCACAACACCTATATCCTAAATAGACTTATTCGTATTTGTGAGAAAGAGGGTAGGAGCGTGTCAGAGCTGAGCAAGTTGACTCGAGCGACGCGACTCACGAGCGGTTTTGCCGCGAGCGGTTTTCCTCGAGCTTGTCGTTGGCGAGGAACCAAAGCAAGGCCAACACTAAATATTTCAACTCACCAATAATATTAATTATTAAGTAAATCCAGAACACATTCATAAGAACGGTAGTGGGAATTAGTTCTAAGAAAAAANGTCAGATCATTGTGCATCCATTCCAATACCAAAATAATTTATGAACACCACTGTGAGCTTGTATCACCTGATATGCTGTACCTTGCTCTTATCAGTAAATTTTCTAGAACTAAAAATCAAAATTCTAGAATATCAAATGTCGGATGCAAAAATATATCGTTTGAACTTCCTTATGCAAAGAAAAATGAAACTCTAACTACCTTGGGCTTTCTGTAATAGGCGGTTGAACAGTCACCTATATAAAGGTGTCGGTGCCTTGGCGGAACTTTTTTTTCTGTGCTCACACGGGTTAAGACCCCTATTTATAGGACATAATGATGATATTTCCGAAATAATTATAGAAGACTTTTTAAAGAAACGATTCGGCGGCCAAATTTCGGCCTCAATTTTGATTCACAATTTAGAAAACTGAAATGGAAAAAAACACTGCTATAATTCCGAATGGCTAAGCCAGTATGGCCTTGATTCCCAATAAAGAAAAAATTGAAAATTTTTATTTGAACCAAGGACTCAAAATTGTGAAAAACTTGAGCATTGTGAATTTCATGGCATTCATGAACGTATCTATTGACGTTTAAGTAAGTCATTTCTCATTAAAAGTCAACCAGTTAGTGAACTGAGTAGTCAATCCAATGACGACAATGACGATTCGTCCTCTTTTTTTTTCATGTGAAGAAAATCTGGGTCAGAGTTTAGGTAAAAATTGAAATTTTCCTGCATTATTTCCGACAAATGGTGAAGCAATTAAATTTGACTCTATGGGGAAATACAAATAGGAGATCTGCGAAAAATTGTACACAACTGAAAAGTGAGAATTTCATGAAATTCTGACAAAATAAGTCTTATCAAAATAACCTCGTTAGACAATTTTTAGTGTTAAGAATGAAAAGATAAAAGATTAAGTTTTGACATAAATTCATTGGCTTCGTCCAGTCCACGAATCTGCCGAATAGAGAATATATATTGGTAATACAAACGCTCGTGTCACATATTTGTCTCGTTTGATTCTATATTTTGGAAACAAACATGAAATTTATCCCCCTTTTTAGCGGGGGCGGCGTAAAGGTGATGAATCATCACTGATGATTACGCCTTTAATAATTTAAACAAATTGATTACAAAAATAAGGCGATTTTATCAACTCGATTTTAGGTTTGTCACTGATGGACTCATCTGTTTTCTAAGGTTTTAAGCCTTGGACGCACCTGAATATTTCCCGCTGATGGGTTCAAGTTTTATGGCGAATTGATTGAAAGACCATTTTTGGTCTAGGTCTTACTTCTGATAAAATAATTTTGGAGTCAAAAATGGAAAAATTGAAATAAGCCAGTTTTAAGGAAAGTCTTTTTTCGAAAACAAATAACATTCTAGAAAATTCTGTGGCGAAAATATTTTTTCTAGGTGAAATTTCAAAATATCTTATTTCAATTTGAGTATGGAACGAATGATATGTTTGTAAAATATTAAATTAACGAAAATCATACCAGAGTGGTACTCTTGTACCATATTTGCCTGAAGGGAGTGAGCGTCGATATCTCAGCTTCAAGTATGATACTTTTTGATATACCTATTTTGTGAATAATTTTCTGCCAAGTTTTTTCACTAATAAGATTTTTTTGTTTTGAGATTTTTCAAAGAAAAGTCTGCTTTTCGGGGGTTGAAATTAAAGGTGAATTTAAACAGGATTTAAAATAAAAGGCTCCAACTACGATCTACAAATGTTTTATAACTCTTAATTTTGCAAATAAACACTTCGGGCTCTTAGAATTTCCCTAAAAAATTTAAGGGTAAATTCAATTTTTAATTGTTTTAATCAAAAAATATTTGGAAAATTTTGGAAAAAATCTGAATTCACAAGCATTTTTAGAGAGCCAAAAAAAAACTTCCAAAAAAAGCTTTCAAAGCTTTTAGAACTAGCCTTTTTCATTTATTCGGCGCAAAAATTTCATAATTCGCATGAAAAGTGTAGGAAGAGTAGAATAGTAAGCGAGCCTCCCAAAATGCTTCGAATTGGCTGTTTTGACTACCATGGGCATAACTTAAAAGTAAAGGCCTCAGAGTACTTCCGTATCCATTAAGTAAAACAGAGCACTGCGCAGTTATAGAGATAAACATTCATTTCTTGGAGCTTACCATGAGGTAGTATCACGTGGTTCAATTTACCTAGATTTTCAAACGATTTTTCCTAGAATTAAACATAAAATTTTTAGAATTTGATAAAAATTTTTGGAAACTTTGACTCTTCAACTTGATCAGTAAAAAAGATTGAAGGTTGGTCGCATAAGAGTTTTTTGTTAACCGCAATGTAAAGCCTCCTTAAAGGCTCTGGTGCCTCCGCGGGATTTTTTTAACTGTGCTTCCAAGGGTTAGTGTCCGCAAAAAAAGTGGGCCTGAAAATCTGATATAGTACTGAACCACCCCCCAAAAAAACGATTGGTGATGGTCTCGTCGCTTTTCAATCATCGGTTCTCCCACAAGAGGGTGGCAAAGTCGAAAACGGAGGTACCATTTTCTCCTTAATGGGATATCCGATCAACTTCATTTGTATTTCAAATTAAGCGGCTTCTCAATGAGCAAAAATAATACGTTGGTTTTTTGTCTGACTATACAAAAAAACAGTAGATAACCTCAATAATGTGGTATTTTGGCCGGTTAGGTACCATTTATTCGAAAACCGCTTATCAGAATTTGTTTAACTATGCCCATTCGATTGCTCATACAATTGCGAACAAATAATACGTTCTACATTACAATACGTTTGTACATTTTTCACTTACGTCATCAAAAAAATATTAAAGGTCTGAAAATATTGCTAAAAATCAGATTTTCAAAAATTTGAAGGGTCTGCACTAAAAGTTAGGTTAAAAATATGATGTAAAACTAAATCAGCTCCAAAAAAACGATCGGTGATAGTCTTGCTGCTTTTTCATAAAGAATTCTCTCACTAGGGGGGGTAAAGTGAAAAACGAAGGTATCATTCTCTCCTTAATTATTTATCGGATTAACTTTATTTTGACATCAAATAACGTGGATTATCAATGCGCAAATATTATTTGTTAGTTATCATCCTGGAAAATGAAAAATACAGTAGATAACCTTCAAAATGTAATATTTTGGTCGGTTAGGCAGTATTACTTTGAAAACTGATTATCAGAATTTTTAACCTAACCGTCCAAATTTTTTGAAAATCTAAATTTTAGCATAATTTTCAGACCTGTCATATTTTTTTGATGACGTAAATAAAAAATGTAGTACAGCAGGGTCCGGGCGGATAGGTGAAGTCCGGCTAATAGGTGAAGGTTTTGAGCGAAAAAACTTTTTCGGCGGATAGACGGCGGATAGACGTAAGGCAAAAGATAGGGGTTTATTTTCAAAACTTCCTAGGCAAAAAGATAGGCGTTTTCGAAAAGCCAAAATATAGGCATATTTGAGAATTTTTATGAATGACAAAACTATTCAATTAATTTGTCGTTTTATTCTATTTATCTAGTACAGTTGATTTGCCTCAAAAATCTGCACGCAATTTTTGTTCAAATAAATTCCCAGCAATTATTTCATAGGCANGCTGTCTAGCCGACTGGAGAAAAAAATGGCCCAATTAAAAAAAACTCAGGCTGTAGAAATTTTATTTAATATATTTGGCCGAATAAAATCAAATAAATGCATTTTAGAAGCTAAATTCAAATTACTGCGTGAGTCAATAATCCGAAAAGTAGTTTCTGAGGTTTTCAAAACCGTCACTTTTGCATTTATGATTAAAAATGGAGCAAAAAATCAGCCTTAATTCTCACTCTGACTACCCTTTAACTAAATTATAAAATCTAGACCTTGTTTTTATTGACCAATCAGAGCGTATCTTCCCAGCCGTCCGGCAGATGGGTGAAATCCGGCTAATAGGTGAAATCCGGCTAATAGGTGAAGGTTTTGAGCGAAAAAACTTTCACCTATCCGCCGGACCCTGCTGTAAGTATTATTTGTTCGCAATTGTATGAGCAATCAAACGGGCAAAGTTAAAACAAATTCTGATAAGCGGTTTTCAAATAAATGGTACTTAACCGGCCAAAATACCTCATTTTTGAGGTTTTCTACTGTATTTTTGTATAGTCAGACAAAAAAAACCATGTATTATTTGTGCTCATTGAGAAGCCGCTGTAATTTGAAACACAAATGAAGTTGATCGGATATCTCATTAAAGAGAAAATGGTACCTCCGTTTTCGACTTTGCCGCCCTCTTGTGGGAAAACCGATGGTTGAAAAACGACGAGACCATCACCAAAAGTTTTTTTGGCGGACAAAAAAACATAAGGCAAATCTCCCTTTTTTGCTTCTCTTTTAGAGAATCAGAGAGCTAGTCCAGCTAAAACCATACAAAACAGAATACTGAACCAGTATAATTGTAAAAATAGCAGCACATATACATTTTATTGTCACGACGACCGGAAAATGATGGTAGAAAAATTTTGGAAGTCAATATGAATCAAAATTTATCCAGTCTACCAAAGTGTACTCAAAAGTATGATTCTTCGGATGAAGTCTCCGGTTGAACTTTTTGTTTGAAATTTGACAGTCAACTTAATTGAATTAATCCATCCATGAAACTTCCTGAAATCCCATTAACTTGAAATTCAATTATTCAAAGAAAGCGTGAAATCAAAAACCACGGGAATGTACTAGACTGGGAATTATCCGTCTTTTATACGCCAACAAGTGGCCTTTACTCTCCCTCATCGCTTGAAACCCTTTTATACACCACATTTATATTTTTCTAGAGATTCTTGTTCACCCCCTTTGAAAAGGATATATCTTTGGCTTTCCGATAAATAAGCCATTCAAAATGACTACAAAAAGCCAAATAGTTTTTCTTCTACAACATACTGTAATAAATTATGAAACAAGAAAAAAAACCGATTCACGTATACGCCAAACCCCGCTGTTACAAGTTAATGATAATTTCAAAAATGGAATTATTTTCAGTATTTGATCCCGTTCCTTCTGAGCGGAGTACATTTACTAATGAAAATACAAATCAATGTCAGCAAGAGGATGATTGGCAAAGAAAATAAGCAAAGGTTAACCATTATATCTGCAATTACTGAAGAAGATGATAATCATTCAAATTTTCAAGGAGACACTCGAAAATGTACATGAACGCTCTGATAATGATCAGTTTCATTTAGAAACATTTCGATAATTATCATAAAAAATTTCATAGAAATTTTTTTTTAATTAATTCCTGTGCCAACAACTTTTGAAAACAAGAATTGTAAATTCCATCAATTTGAATATGCAAACAAATTTAAATATTTTTTTTATTGCCCCGTTTCGAAGTCTTTGGAAACGACTTTATCCACTATTCACAATTTCCGGAATATTCCGGCCCTGATTACCAAATTTAGTTTGATTTTAAGTAGTACGGCAGGGATATTCCGGAAAGTGTGAATAGAGGATATAAACGGCAAACAAAACCTTTTGATTGGTACAGTTTTGAGGAGGTGAATATTTCCACGACAGAACTTTTACCTCCTGATAAACATTATAAAACCATGACAGGTTCGAATGAGGGCCTGATGAGCATTATATTGTATTAAAGAATGAATCTAAACATTTTTGTAGAAAACATTGGGCCCTCAACTTATCTCACTGCACATGTAGTCATTCAGTTAAGGGGATTGTGGGTGCAGTAGTTATTTTCGACCACGGTCGCAAATTCGGTATTTTTTCAATTGCACCTGATCATCCAGCACCTCAGAAATCGTTTGCAATTAAAAAAACACCAAATTATTTCTGGATATTTTTTTCTAGAACATTGAAATCGCTTGCTCACTGAAATGCCCGAATAATGACAGATGATCAAAAACAAAATAACCCATTAGTGATCAATTTTCACGGAGATTCAGACCAAAATAAAATTGGAAANTCGGCGAATTAAGATGAATTTATAAAATATGCTCGGTTAATATTGTAGAGAATTTTTTTTTGATCAATAATATCGGCATTATGTGATTTTTGAATACGTGGATATGACGGTATACTTAAATGAAAAGAAATACCAGCAATTAGGTTTTATGCATTTAAAGGTTGATGTGATATTATTTTCTAGAAATGAATCAGTTTTTGACTTCTCAAGGTTACGGACTACAATATACAATTGGAAAAATAAACGTTCACTCAATTCTCACAAAAGATATTTGAGTTTTAAAAGCGCCTTATTTATCCCCAGCACATTACTGGAAGCACCCAAAATCCCCTTAATGCAATTGCACACAAAAAATTAAATATCTATCTTTTACCGATATTTAACAGTGACCATACAAAAATTTGAAGAAAAATGCGCAAAATTTAACAATATTTCGAATATTTTTAAATTTTTGCGACGAAAAAAATTTAACTACGAACTCAAAAATCTTCGTAAATAGATGCAATGATAAAAATTATTTTAAAAATATATATTGGCTTAGCTCAATATATGTTTTTACGTTTTATTGACTGCAATTTGCTGAGTTTATGGCACCACCTCAAACCAATATTTTTCTCAAGTTCATGTCAATTTTGAAATATATTCCAGTGATATTTTAATCTAGGGTGACCTAAGCTTAACAGAATGTGCGTGGGTAGCCCTGCAAATACGAATCGGTTTTCGAACCCTCGATGATTGCGAAGGCAATCATTTGTTTTCAAAAACAACGGCACAAAACCGTGTTTTGACCGTAGGAGTTTACAATATATACAGTGAGATTACTTGAGTTTCTATCTAAAAGTGGTCAATTTTGACCAAAAATCGAATAATGGACACGCGTAGTATATGGAAAATGTTGCTTAGTGGGTTTTTTTTATTTTGCGTCATTAGTTTGAGGCAGCGTCCAATCACATCAGACGATTATCAAGAATTCTGTGATTTCATTGGTCTCGGCCTAAAAGTTTTGACGCCTGATAAAAAAGGCCCACTAGGCATCATTTTCGGTAAGAACTATTTAATATGGTTTTACATATAACAGACGTATCATCTCTCAACTCAACTGTATTTTTGCCGAACCAACTCATCTTGTTTAGTGAAAAATTATTTAAATTTTTTTTAAATATAATTGTGATCTTGAATAAAAACTGGGAACATCATGAAGACCAAAAAGTAATTAATTTTATTTACGTTGTCAACGATATACACATGTAAGTTTCACTGATATTAACCGAAAATAATTATTTTTTTGTCTCAAAGTTGCCTGAATGAAACATGTTGACCGACAAAAACCAATCAAACACAATTTCTTTAACGTGTTCTTCAGAAGAAAGTCTGAATTAATAAAGTGAAATAAGTTATAATGAGCTCACGAACAAAAAATCGATCCGAAAGTTCAGATTAAATAATAAGTGTAGAAAGTCTATTTTGATCGGGAATTCTGTGAAAACAAAATGCATGGAAAAAAACAAACTCGACCTAATTGATCTACAAAAGTAGTCATGAGTTTGGTTCTGTGCGCGGGTTAGCCTAAACCAGGTTTGTAAAAGAGAAGGGGAAGAAAGCCGAAGGGAACCATACCTTATGGGAAGTACGGGAAGGGAAAAATAAGGATATCTCTTCCATAATGGAATTTCCCCTAAAATATTAAAATTTTCATTCAAAACATTATGTAAAACATTGAAAAACTGAACTTTTGAAGTTAAAACATCCGGCGCAAAAAAGAACGAATTGATATCAAACAAATATTATCATAAATTTTTTGTTTTCAATTAAAATATTCAAATTTTTTCTTTATAGATTTAACCTCCTGCAAATAAATGTTAGGTCGATATAAATATTTCGCTTCTCTTGTTCGATCACACTGTATTATTAATACATGTATACACATTTTTGTCCATATTTGCGCTTACCACCCCTCAAGAAGCACTATTTCAAATTATACCATAAAATTAACAAGAAAACCAAGACATTTTAACCAAATCCAATTAATTTTCAAACAAAAAGGAATCGGATCGGATCGGAGGCTTTGGATCGGATCGGCTTGTACAAAAATTGGATCGAATCTGGATCGGTCAACTTTTGAAAAATTGGATCGGATCGGGATCGTATCGGTCGCCTTTTGAAAAGATTAGCTCGGGATCGGATCGGTCGCCTTTTGAAAAGATTTGATCGGATCGGTCGCCTTTTGAAAAGATTGGATCGGGATCGGAAACCGATCCGATCCACCGATCCGATCCACCAATCCGATTCCGATCCAATTGTGCCAACCCCTGCAGGGCCCTGGTTCGATGATTTATGTTAATTTTGTTGTTTTTGAATTTCTTCAATTTTACTAGACATTTAATATTTTTTGATCACACTGTGATCACACTATGGTCACTATATATATTTTATTTTGGGGACAAGCTATGTTAGACACACATACGAGACATGTTATTATAAAAAAAAATTTATAAAAAAGTAGATAAAAATTAATATCACATTATTCCTGATATAATAACTTTTGAAAATGAAATAAAAATTTCGAAAATAGTAAACTAAAAAAATACTGTGATGACCATATTATGGTCAATAAAAAACTTATCCGATTTTATTTTGTTGTCGAATAATCTGATCCGATTCAATTTTTTTTCAGGGTACATCAATATTTTTCGAAGGGGCAGACTCTTGCCCAGACCTTGGCAAACCAGAGGTATTTGCCTGGCTTGGCTTAACCAGACAAAAAAAATTTGTTTGCTTGACCTGACCAGACAAAAAACTTTGTTGGTTTGGCTCGACGAGTTATACAAATTCGTAGACTTGGTTTCACCATACAAAACAAATTGTTAGGCTTGGCTTGACAGCACGATAAAAAAATTTATTGGCTTGGTCTAACTTCGGCTTCACTTTTTAAGAACCGAAATTTTGAATAGAATGAAAACTACTACAAATTGGCATTTCTGAAATTATTGCTAAAGCTTCAGAATGGATGACGATTATTTTTTGACACTGGACACTCGTTTACCTAACCCTAAATCTAATACTTTCAACATACCGTCAAATTTTGAAATTATTTTTGATTTAAAAATTTTCCTACTGTGTACACTGGACACGAGTTCACTAAAGGGTATCCTAAATTTACTACTTTCAACATTGGGTCAAATTTAAAAATAATTTTTTTATCGAAAAAACTAAACATAAATAAGGTTAAATTTTAAAATTATTTTTTTATTAATTAAAATGCTATTATTTTAAAAAAATAATTAGAGTACAATTAGTTTTCGAAATAAATAAAAGTAAAATTAACCCTTGTGAGCACAGAGCCAATTGTGGCTCAAGCATATCTAAAATCATCCGAAAAAGGCAAAAAACGGGACTGTAGAATCTTTTCTTTCGAAAACATCATTAAAATTTAGGTTTGGTTCCAAACAAATAATTGAATCCTTTTTCGAATGTTTGGTGCCAGTATTACAGGGAGTTAATTTATTAGGATATATCGCCTCTGTTTTACTACCGGAAAAAATTATTTCAGAACTAGACATGAAAAAGAAATGTGAGATTAGTCAATTTTTAGAAAACTGTTTTTTGCATGCATAGCAGTTAAAATAAAAATTTATTGATATCTAGGGGCATATATTTTTTTAGAAATGAAATTTCTAAATTTCAATCTCAAGTATCCCATGAAAAATTTAATTATCATAAAAGTGAATTTAAGCAATCAAAAATAGTCCACAGTTGTACTCCATTACCATATTTATGATAAAAAAAAATTGTAATAATTATAATAAAAAAAAGTGTAATAATCTGCTTTTATAGGGAAAAATAAACATGTTTCATCAAAAATCATGATTTTTCCATCACAATTTCTGACTTATTTATAAATTACTTTTGATTTATGAGACAAAGTCTATGTCACATAGATCAAAGCGGACAAAACTTTGACGTAGGCCAGATACTTGTGCATCGTTGTCGACAGAAATCAAACATGTGAATACAACTGTGACCGTGTAGCACGTGATATGCCATACCAGATATGGTTTACCTTGCTTTTCTCACTAAATTTCCTAGAACTAAAAATTAAAATTCCAGAATATAAAATGTCGGATGCAAAAATATTACCTTTCAAATTTCTTATACAAAAAACACAAAAATTCCAACTGCCTAAAGCTTTCTGTAATTTACAGAGAAACATCATTCAAAGTAGAGCCACAATTGTGGCTCTGGTGCCTTGGCGATTTTTTTTTATATCCCTTAAACACCTTTTTGATGATTTGAGAGATGCTCACAAGGGTTAATTGTTGAGAAAATTAAGTAACTATTAATTTGAATAACAGTGCAATTAATTTAAAAATTAATTAAAGTTCAATTAATTCTCAAAATAATTAAAATTAATTTTTGAAATTTAATTAAATCCAATTTATTTCTCCCATTGAGTTGAGGTATTATTTGAACACAAAAAATAATAATTCCGACATTTTTTTCGACTTTCCAATGTAAGTGACACCCCACACGGTGGTCCACTTTAGTCAGAGTCGTAAATGGTCCCTTAACTTTGTTCAAATTGGCTGAAATTTTGAGTATGACTCGTCACCATACACCATTTAATTGCATTTTACGACGCTTAATCATTAATGACATCGACCCAAAGAAATTCAAAATAAAGTTGAAATATGCAAGAATGGTCATAGGCTGTCCTTACGCTTGCCCAGAAAGCTGAAAATTCAAAATTTAGAAAGTCTTAAAAATTAAGAAAATTTAGTTTCAAAAAATTATTTAAAATGCAGAGCGTGTCCAACGCCTCCTCAGAGAGCTTATTAAAATATTTAAAAATACCTTAAAGTGGCTGCGCTTGACAATGTTAAAATGAAAAGTTTTCAAATATGTTAAAATGCCTGTAATTGGGGTTATCGACCTATTCCGTTCACACTTTTTATAAAATTAAACAACTTCTCTGACAATTTGAAATGTCTGTGAAATTTATAAAATAAATACCACCTACAAACTCAAACGTCGCTGACAACAACGTCCTGACAGTTTTCTCATACGTCCTGCAACAAAATTTCAATTTGATACAATTTCCAAGTCCTGACACTTTTTTTCGATTTTGATGAAAAATATTTGGAAAAACTGTGATTTTAAAATGAAGTGGTTTTTATTATTGAAATCAGGTACATACAGTATGTGTTTTTTTTACTTTGCCGACAAATGAAAATTGTCATTAGTTAATTACGGCCAATAAAAATGGTAACTAGGTGGATTATATTTTCAAACCTTGACATCGGGTATAGTTTTTGGCTTTTCAAAATAAAATCCACCCAGTTACCATCTTTTGATTGGCCGTATTACCTAAATGACAAATTTTCATTTCGCAAGTAAAAAAACCACATACTGTATCGTATAACGAAACGTTAGATAAAGTCATTTTGTTTCAAAGTTTTTAAATCGATAACTTTATCACTGGATCTTGTGTCAGTAATGATTAACGCCGTCGTAAAATTGCGATTACGCTGGTGTATGGTGCACAAGTCCACTCAAATTTCAGCCAATTTGAACAAAGTTAAGGGACATTTATCCACTCTGACTAAAGGGACCACCGTGTTGGGGTGTCCCTTACATTGGAAAGTCGAAAAAAAATGTCGGAATTATTATGTTTTTGTGTTCAAATAATACTCCTTTAACTCAATGGAGAGAAATAAATTGGATTAATTAAATTTCAAAAATTAATTTTAATTATGAGAATTAACAAAAAAAATTGAACTTTAAATCGAATTTTTAAATTAATTGCCACTCTTTATTCAAATA
>SCLH01000303.1:181090-234368 GCA_004367855.1 Oikopleura vanhoeffeni | reverse complement strand
AGATAAAATGTCACGATTGAACAAAGTCCAAATAAAACGTGGTTTATCGCCATATTTTAGTTTAATTATAACATTTATCGACATAAACGCTTTAGAGAAGTTTGAATACTAATTATACAGCTTAATTTACGAAATCCTAGCGTTTATTTCAAATAAATCTTAGGAGAGATAGCTTAACATTTTGACTAGGTCCGTTTGTGTCGCCCTATGTGTCAAGGAGTGTGTGCATACAATAAAGTGTTGCAATATATTCTCCACGCAAGCGAAAGGCTAAGATCTACAACTGGCTTATGCTGCAATATCTAGCGCTCGATAGTAGCGCCTGGCGAGCTTGATAGATCAAGTCCATATATCAAAGATAAATCTCAATTCCTGTCCTTAACTAAATTTTGATAATTACTCCTCTGCGAGAAAATATCTTAAGTTATACTGCTTTTCAAATTATATTCATTAAAGTGATAATTAGGTTGATTCTATATGTGATACATGCCACAAAACATTTCCTTAAAACTGGCGCTTCTTCACTTTTCTCACAATTTTCATGACGTGAACATAATTATTTGAAGTTTCTAGTTTATAGGTTAAATTGGAAGAAACCGTCATTTAAAACTCATTGGCCTTGAACAAATACTAAGGAAAAAGTTCTTCATCCGCTCTTCCTTAGCCCTAAACAAAAAAATCTCGTCTATTTCAACCGCGAATGAGAAATCCGGCAAATTTTCAATTATTTAAATTTCCTTCTCACACTTGCTTAAGAGCTGGGCCCTCAGCACGTGGGTTGTGCCAGATGGCATATGGAGCTGAACTAGTTCGTCCAGCTAGTTACCACACAGAGCCCAACGAGGATATCTATGTGCATCTGAAAGCCCACTATTGCCAAAAACAAACATATAGGAATAAACTTAACAGATTGCTTATTATCTTTCATTATCCCGCTGACTAATCAATCAGCCGGCCCTATTGCTTATATGACTTTCGAACTTGTGCCGTGAAACGCTCGCATTTTATTTAAACTTACGAGCACATTTTTGTTATTCCAAGAAAAATTGTTTTTGACAGAATGCAACGTTTGATATTTTAACGAAGCCGCCCCGCTGCGGCAAAGTGTCTTATGTAGTGTAGGAGTATGAAAATAAAATACGTTAGATAATTTACATACAAAAAAATGCTTGAAGCAAGGGTTCTGCAATAAGTGAGTAAAGAGATCTATGTCAGAGAATTCCATGTCAGAGAATCTATGTTCAGCAGAATACTATGTCAAAGAATCTTTGGTCAGAGTAGACATATATTAAGAAAATTTCATTTTTTTTTTTCAAATTTGATAAAAAAGCAAAAAAGTTGGATTTCAAAAACCCAAAATAGTAACTACTCGGTTTTTGACCAGTTTTGTAATAGACTTTCAATCTGATCAATTTTCTTTTGTAATTTGGCCTTATTTCTTAAAATAAGACAAGTAACAGTGCTTCTTCTTAAATTAAGTGGTATGCCATTATAAGCGACTCAAGGTTTTCGAACCACTAACTTTCAGTGATCTTCTGCGCGAATAATTGAATTCTTCAAAGGGCTAACTCTTCAAAACACTGCCCAGAACCTGCACAGTCATAAAAAAATACTGTCGTACTACTATAGCAATTTCAGTTTCCATGAAATCGCAAAATTGTAAAACATAACTTGCAAAACTAACAAGTTATTTTCAACATTTTGTCAAATTTTATGACAGACAATTTCAGCTCCTTTGCTAGAACAAATGACAACACCCGAATTAAAAGTGCAAGGAAAAAAAACATAATTAAAAATCATATCTTCAGTGTTGTCAATGATATGTTACCAAAGAGCTCAAACGATCGTTGTTGCTTTCATTTTCAAAAAAAAATTTTCTCACAATTCTGCATGTTGCAAACCTATTGCAGTAACACCTACTATCATCTTACAGCTTAATATCATGTTTATTGAATTATTAAAATAGACCTTTTAAGAAAGGTCAGCTATCCCAATCCTTTTATTTTTCAAAGAAAAAAACCTATTTACATCGCCGTTTCTTAATCGCTGAGTATTGTTGCTCCTTGCCTGGTGATAAAACATTTTTCTGTTTTCTAGGCCATTTCTTAAAAATAAAATGTCCAATTTGCAGTGACTAATAATGAAATTAACGCATATTTATTTTGAATCACTTGCAATAAATATAAATTAGCTTAATTAAACAAATAAAGTATGTCATCTAATTACTTTTACGCGGAAAAACATTTAGTGCCTATTAGCAGTATTGAGATTACAAAACGACTGCCCACCATAATAACGATCAGAGCCAGATCCTACCTGCATTACACAACTTCGGAACATGACTAGTAATACATATAAAATTTAAACTTGGCTATTTGAAAATTATTTAACACAGTTTTTTCTCAAATAAATTTTTGTCATTTTTCGCCGAGCTTAAACTTCATCTTCGACTCCAATATTTCATATAGCTTCATGACGCATGATAAGTAAATTTAAACCAATGAAAAACACACTTTTCCACGCAATTTCCATTAAGTTAACTGTATATTGAACCGTTGGGCGAGCCGATAAATCATTCGCCATATTTAAAATATTAAGCCTTGCCATGTGCAAAATAATTTGAAATTTCGAGAAAAATTTTAAATTAATAAAGTATTGAATATTTGAAAAAAACCCACGCGCGTATCGCCACGCCAATGCATACTTCTCTTCAAAACTTTTTGTTTTAAATACATCGGCGTATGTAGGGATTGCAAATTCTTGCATACAATTTATATGTTTGTTGACTGCAATGCTTTCAAAACGTTTAATCTTATCACGAATTTGTATTTTTATCAATACTGTATTTATAAAGTGGTTCACAGTTGAAAACATGCGTCGACATAATCGAATCGGATTAATTGGCATGTATATTATCGTTAGGACAACGAAAAAAAAAAACTCCATTTTTTGCTTGCAAATGGTGCCCAGTTCAGATTATGAAATGGCAATTAATTTGTAGATTTCTGGCGTTTTATTGTTTGGGCTATATTTGCCATAAGCTAGACCCCAATAACGCCTGACATAGAAAGTCGCCCTGAAAGTCTGTATTTGCAATTTTGCAGAGCCTAGTTTACAAAAATCTGAAGCGCGGTAGCTGGACAACTCGCAGACATTGTTTGCCCACAAGTTTTCTCAGCCTAATAAGAGCGGCAAAACGAATTAAACCCAAAAACATTTCAGAAATTTAATTTGCCGCGAGTTCTTCCAAAAACAAGTGCTTTTTCGCAGGCATGCGTAATTGTTTGCCTTGTTTTTCTTGAGTAGCGCAAGCGAGATAAATAACTGCTAGATTATTATGTGCAGGCTGATCATAAATTAACGTTAAATTAGTCATATACTTTTCGACACAAAAAATCAATTTCTGGCCCTTAAATTGTTTTTTTATTACTCTAGAAGTGGGGCACGGTGGTCTCCACTTTGCAGAGTCTATAATGGCTCCCCTTCACGTTTGTTCAAATTGGCTGAAATTTTTGGGTGTGACTTTAGTTACCAAAAAAATCGCATTTGCCAGCTCCAGTTTAAAATATTTCCATAGGCTCTATTGGCCCTATGTGTTAACCACTTTCCGTCTGATGTATAGAATAAATCCACGATATACAAATATGTTCGTCTCTCTGTGACAATCGAAAGTGCTAGGTGAAATTACAAAAATAATATTACTTGGCCGCTACCGCTCTTTTGTATGAAACAAGAATGAAAATCAAGAATTCTGGGTGAGTCCAAAATAAGCAAATTTCTCGTCGAAGTGAAAATAAATTGCCATCTGGCCAGAGTCTAGAATTTTTTTATTCTTAAATCAAACTTTAGAAACATCGAAAGTGGCCTATTATAGAAAAATTAACACTAATTTGGGTCAGAATTTACGACAAAAATTGGTTGATATTTTTCGGCGATCATGATTCCGTATTTACCGCTGTATATAACTTTACTATTCCCAAATTGGCTTTTAAAGTTTAGGGACCACACTCGATGAGAATTTTTCACTAGTGAAAGAAAAATATCTTGCTCAGCTGTCAGGATCGATGCAAAACCGAAATTTCGATTGTCACGTGACAAATGAATCAATTAGGATTTAAGCGTAGAGTGGTACCATGGATTCTGCCAAATTTTGCGGGCGCTAAGCATCGGCAATTTCGCCGTGCCTGTGAATAGACCCAAGAAATAAAAATCGCTTCGTAAATTTCAAAATATTAAATTGCCTCAAAAATCGGATTGAGCGGCTAAATAGACCGGCCAGAATTCATAAATTTCACTTAAATTTCGAAAAAGATAAAGCTGTCATAGGTTCGTAAGAGAGCTGAAATTGAGAATATTTTATAAATGAACAAAATTGCTCAAAGACTCGTTATAGGGTAAAAAGAACCAAGGAATCAGAAATTTCACATTAAAATTTCCAAAAATGACCATAGGCTGTTCATGGTCCTAAAGGTTGCGAAATTCAAAATTTGCGAATATTTTTAAAATAAACAAAATTGCTCAAAACTCAGTATTTTGGGTAAATAGACCCAAAGGAATACAAAAATCGTACCTAAAATTTTAAAAAATATCATAGGCTGTCCTAGGTTCCGAAAATATATACAGCGGAGCTAGAGAGCAAAAAGTCAAATTTGAAATATTCTCCAAAAATGAACAACTTTGCCGAACGGTCGTATTTAGGGTGAATGGCACCGAAAAAAATTCGCTAAATCTTATTTGAAATACTCAAAAGATAACCACAGCAGTGTTATTTTACGTACCCGCTGCCTAACAAACATGTGTCTCGCCGGTGGAATTGCGGCGCAAATTTTAGCGGTGGACGCTACAGCATCAATTTTTTTGCCGCTAGGGGGTAAAACGACCCAAAAATTCCAAAAACTATGTTGAAATGTTCCCAACAATGATACTAGGCCTGTCCCAGGCTTCTGAAATTGAAATATGGAATTAAAAAATAACAAAATTCCATCACAAAATATATTTAGGGTTTAATTGACCTCAAGGAATTCAAAGTATATAATGGGTGAAAATTAAAAGAAAATCATTGGCACTGTCCTATGCTTCCTCAGAGAAGCCTGAAATTTGCAAAATAAATAAGATAAAGAAATTATCACAACGTTGAATTAAAGTTAATCGACCCAAGAAATTAAAATTTAAATGAAATTGGTTCAAAAATGTCATGAGGCTGTCCTTCACTTTCTCAGAGAGCTGAAATTTCAAAATTGCAGAATAGTTTAAGGGGCGACATGGTGGGGTGCTCGGTTTTTTTTGAGCCCTTATATAGAATTAATTTATGATTACATTAAGCTATGAACATTAGATATTGGTTATGCACTTAAGTTGACCCAAGCGAATTCTCATTGTGGCAATTATTTTTTTCAAAACAATCGTAGACAAAATCTTAGGAATTTTCAAAATTGGATATTTTTTTGCTTAACCCGCATAAACCGGTTCCACCATGATATTGAACATTTTTTATTGGTGAAATGAACCCACCGGAAAACGATGCATGGACTGTTAAAATTATCGGGAAACTGTTCTTAATCGAATCTATGCCAATATTCAATTATTTAAGCAAAAATGTTTAACCTAATTATCAATTGACGCCTGATGTTTCATGGCTCAAAATTTTGTATTAGCCTGTAGCCCAAACTTTTGATCAGTGAAATCTCAGCTTTAATTTTGGTGGCTTACTTTTGTTCTGATCAGCACAAACTTTTTTTTTTTCTCGCACTTGTCATTTCCGGTTCACTTTCATTTAATTTTTCTAGGAATTCTAGGAAATTTATTCAAAAATTCCTTTCATCACTTTACCGCATTATATTTATTACCTTAGTTCGAAAAAAAAATTGCGCTTCATTCTGAACATTCATGAAAAGGAAGCATAGAGTTGATACGAGTCGAAAAACTGGCAAAATCGGCGCCTTCAAGTGAGATTCTAGAAGAAAAAAAGTACAAAAATCGAAAAATATTCCTTCTCATCACTTTTTGCCTCTCATAAATTCGCTACTTCCCTTGCGTGTAGGTTTTTGAGACGCTTTGTATGTTGCGGCGGTCTAAAAGAAGATAGATTTAAAAAAACGTTAAGCTGCTCAGAATAGAACTCACACCTGGTTGGTGTGAATGTACCAGATGACTTTGCAGATGATGTAATCGTTAGACGAAGGCGATAGATCTTACAAACTGAGTATCCTCAGAAATTTTACAACTACCCTAGATTTGTTCTGAGGCGTGATTACAGGTATTTACCAAAAAGCGACACCCACCCCTTGAACAATAAAAAAAGAGACTACCAACTTGTAGTTTGAGATGAATCGCACCCAAAGCAAATCAAAATAAAGTTGAAATACTTCAAAAATGGTCATAGGCTGTCTACGCCTTGCTCAGAAAGCCTGAAATTCAAAATTTAGAAAAAGTTTAAAAATTAAAAAAGTTAGCTTCAAAATATTTTAAAATGTCAGAGGCTGTCTCCAACGCCTCCTCAGAGAGCTGCTAATTTAAACAATATTTTAAAAATCACTAAAGTGGCTGCGCTTGAGCCAAGTTAAATGAAAGTTTTCAAACATGTTTAAAGGCGTGGAATTGGGTGTATCACCTATTCCGTTACCACTTTTTATAAAATTAAACAATTCTCTGACAATTGGAAATTTTCTGCGGAAATTTTATAAAAATAATAAACACCACAAACTTCAAACGTCCTGACAACAAACGTCTGACAGTTCTCAAATCGTCCTGACAGGTTTCTTCAAACCGTCCGACAAAAATTCAATTGATACAATTACCAAACGTCCTGGACACTTTTCGATTTTTGATGCAAAAATATTTTTTGGAACAAACTGTGATTTTAAATGAAGCTGTTTTATTATTGAAATCACGGTACACTATGTATACGCGGAAACGTTAGATAACGTCATTTTGTTTCAAAGTTTATCGATAACTTTATAACTGCATCTTGTCTCACTCTAAATACAAGTTTGTAGGTCCTTTTTTTATTTTTAAACTATTCTCAAATTTTGAATTTCAGCTCTATGAGAAAGTGTAGGACAGCCTATGACCATTTTTGAATAATTTCATTTAAATTTTTGAATTTCTTGGGGTCGATCTACCTCAAATACAAGTTTGTGAGTAATTTTCTTTATCTTTATTTATTTTCAAATTTCAGCTCTCTGAGGAAGCATAGGACAGCCAATGATAATTTTTTTTAAATTTTCAACTATATTATTGAATTCCTTGAGGTCAATTAACCCTAAATATGATTTTGTGAAGAATTTTGTTTATTTTAAATATATTCTCAAATTTCGAATTTCAGGAAGCCTGCGACAGCCTATGATCATTTTTGGAAATTTTCAACAAGATTTTTGAAATATTTTGGGTCGTTTTACTCTAGGCAAAAAAATTGATGCTTAGCGTCCACGCAAAATTTGGCCTAAATTCCACGGCAAACACATGTTTTACAGCGGGTACGTATTTCGGGTACGTAAAATACTGCATGTGGTTATTTTTGAATATTTCAAATAAGATTTTCGAATTTTTTCGGGTCCATTCACCCTAAATACGACCGTTCGGGCAAAGTTGTTCATTTTTGGAGAATACTCAAATTTTGAATTTTTGCTCTCTAGCTCCGCCTGTATATATTTCCGGAACCTAGGACAGCCTATGGTCATTTTTTAAAAATTTTAGGTACGATTTTTGTACTCCTTTGGGTCTATTTACCCAAAATACGAGTTTTTGAGCAATTTTGTTTATTTTGAATTTCAGCCCTCTTAGGAAACCTAGGACCGCCTATGGTCATTTTTGGAAATTTTAAGTGAAATTTCTGAATTCCTTTGGTTCTTTTCACCCTAAATACGAGTCTTTGAGCAATTTGGTTCATTTATAAAATATTCTCAAATTTCGAATTTCAGCTCTCTTACGAAACCTAGGACAGCCTATGTTCATTTTTGGAAATTTTAAGTGAAATTTATGAATTCCGTGAGGTCTATTAACCCTAAATACGAGTTTTTGAGCAATTTTGTTTATTTATAAAGTATTCTTAAATTTTGAATTTCAGCTCTCTTAGGAAACCTAGGACAGCCTATGGTCATTTTTGGAAATTTTAAGAACGATTTTTAAATTCCTTTGGGTCTATTCACCCTAGGCCGAAATTGCCGATGCTTAGCGCCCACGCAAAATTTGGCCAAAATCCATGGTACCACTCTACCTTAAATCCTCAATTCTGACTCATTTGGTCACGTGACCAATCGAAAATTTCGGTTTTAGCAATCGATTCCTGACACTGAGCAAGATATTTTTCTTTCACTAGCGAAAAAATCTCATTCGAGTGTGGTCCCGAACTTTAAAAGCCAAATTTGGGCGATATCAAAGTTATTACCGGTAAAACCGGAAACATTGGATCGGCCGAAAAATATCACCAAAATTTTTTCGTAAAATTCTGACCAAATTAGTGTTAATTTTCTATAATAGGCCCACTTTCGATGTTTCTAAAGTTTGGATTTTAAGAATAAAAAATTCTAGACTCTGGCCAGATGGCAATTTTTTTCACTTCGACGAGAAATTTGCTTATTTTGGACTCACCAGAATTTCTTGATTTTTCATTCTTGTTTCAACAAAAAGAGCGGCCAAATAAATTATTTTTGTAATTTTCACCTACCATTCGATTTGTCACCAGAGGAGACGAACATTTTGGTATACGTGGATTTATTCATATATCAACGGAAAGTGTTCAAAAAATAGGCCAATCAGAAGCCTGAAAATGAAAAATTTTAACTGAGCTCAAATCGATTTTTTTGGTAATAAAGTCACACCCAAAATTTCAGCCAATTTGAACAAAGGGGCCATTTACGACTCTGACTAAAGTGGACCACCGTGCCCCACTTCAGAGGAATAAAAAAAACAATTTTAAGCAGAAATTTATTTTTGTGTCGAAAAGTATATGACCAATTTAACTTTAATTTTATGATCAGCCTCACATAATAACCTACAGTTATTTATCTCCTTGGCGCTACTGAAGAAAAATATGAATGCCCGCGAGTTTTTGCCATAACTAGCGGGCAAACAAACAAATTACGCATGCCCGCGAAAAACCCTTGTTTTTGGAAGAACTCGCGGGCAAAATAAATTTCTGAAATGTTTTGGTTTAATTCGTTTGCCCTCTTATTACTGAGAAAACTTGTGGGCAAACAATGTCTGCGAGTTGTCAAGCTACCGCTTCAGATTTTTGTAAACTAGCTCTGCAAAATTGCAAATCAGACTTTCAGCGATCTTCTATGTCAGGCGCTTTATTTGGGTCTACTTATGGCAATATAGCCAAAAACAAATAAAAAACGAAGAAATCTACATAAAATTTAATTCGCATTTCATAATCTGAACTGGGCACATTTGCAACAACAAAAAATGGAGTTTTTTTTTCGTTTGTCCGATAATATTACATGCAATTAATCCGATTCGATTATGTTGACCAATGTTTTCAACTGTGAAACAACTTTATAAATACAGTATTGATAAAAATACAAATTGTGATAAGATTAAACGTTTTTGAAACATTGCAGCAACAAACATAATAAATTGTAGCAAGAATTGCAATCCTTACCTACGCCGATGTATTTAAAACAAAAAGTATTTAGGAGAAGTATCATTTGGCCGTGGCGATACCTGGGTTTTTCAAATATTCAAACTTATTTAATTTAAAACTTTCTCGAAATTTTCAAATTATTTTGCATGTGCAAGACTTAATATTTTAAATATGCGAATGATTTATCCTCGCCCAAACGGGTTTCAATATCCCTTTATCACTTTTTGGTTAGAATGCGTAGCCACTACTCCTTTTAACGTGTGATTTTAACGTTGTGGCTACGCATTCTAACCAAAAAGTGATAAAGGGATATTAGTATTACATTGCGTGGAAAAGTGTGTTTTTCTTGTTTTAATTTACTTATCATCGTCATGAACTAATGAAATATTGGAGTCAAAGATGAAGTTTAACTCCGAAAAATGGCAAAAATATTTGAGAAAAAACTGTGTTAATATTTCCAAAATAGAAGTTTTTATTTTTTATGTATTACTAGTCATTCCGAAGTTGTGTATCAGGTAGGATCTGGCTTCTGATCGTTATTATGGTGGGAGTCGTTTTGTAATCTCAATCTGCTAATACACTAATGTTTTTCGAGTAAAAAGTAATTAGATGAATAATTTATTTGTTAATTAAGCTAATTTATATTTATTCAAGTGATTCAAAATAAATATCTTAATTTCATTATTAGTAACCAAAATTGGACATTTTTATTTTTTTAAGAATGGCATGAGAAAACAGAAAATGTTTTATCAAGCAAGGAAACAAACAATACTCAGGATTAAGAAACGTAAAATAGGTTCTTTGAAATAAGGATTGGAAGCTGACCTTTTCTTAAAGGTCTATTTTATAAATTCATACATGATATTAAGCTGTAGATGATAGTAGGTGTTACTCAATAGGTTTCACATGCAGAATTGTGAGAAAATTTTTTTTGAAATGAAACAAAACAATCGTTTGAGCTTCTTTGGTAACATATCAATTTGACAACCTGAACATATGATTTTTAATTATGTTTTTTTCCTTGACACTTTTAATTCGGTGTTGTCATTTTCTAGCAGGAGCTGAAATTGTCTGTCAAAATTTGACAAAATGTTGAAAAATAACTTGTTAGTTTTGAAAGTTATGTTTTTACAATTTTGCGATTTCATGGAAACTTGAAATTGCCATAGATACGACAGTATTTTTTTATGACTGTGCAGTTACTGCAGTGTTTGAAAAGTTAAAAAGTTAGCCCTTTGAAGCTTCAAAATTATTCCGCAGAAGTCACTGAAGTTCAGTGGTTCGACCTTGAGCGCTTATAATGGATAAACTTAATTTAAGAAGAACACTGTTACTTGTCTTATTTTAGGAAATAAGGCCAAAATTACAAAAAAAAATTGATCAGATTGAAAGTCTATTACAAAACTGGTCAAAACCGAGTAGTTAATATTTTGGTTTGATCACTTGCTTATCATTGAAAATATGAAAATTTTCTTAAATATATGTCTATCTCTGACAAAGATTCTTTGACATAGATTCTCTGACATAGATTCTCTGACATGGATTCTCTGACATAGATTCTCTTTACTCACTTATTCAGACCTTGGCTTCAACATTTTTTTGTATGTAAATATATCTTAACGTACTCTCATACATAGACAATTTCCAGCGCGGTTCGTTAAAAAATCAAAAAGCGTTGCATTCTGTCAAAAACAATTTTTCTTTGGAATAACAAAAATGTGCTCGTAGTTTAAATAAAAATGGCGAGCGTTTCACCACAAGTTCGAAGTCATATAAGCAATAAGGCCGGCTGATTGATTACTCAGCGGGATATGAAGATAATTAAGCAACTGTTAAAGTTATTCCTATATGTTTGTTTTTTGCAAATAGTGGGCTTTCAGATCAAAGATATCCTCTTGGGTCCTGTGTGGTAACTAGCTGGACGAACTAGTTCACTCACATACCATTCTGCACAACGCTAAGGGCCCAGATCTTAAGCAAAGTGTGAGAAGGAAATTTAAATAATTGAAAATTTTGCCGATTTTCTCATTCGGTTGAAATAGACGAGATTTTTTTGTTACTATGAAGACGCGGATGAAAACTTTTTCTTAGTATTTTGTTCAAAATGAAGTTTAAATGACGGTTTCTTCAATTTAACTACTAAAACTTCAAAATATTATGTTCACGTCATGAAAATTTGAGAAAAGCCAGTTTTTAGGAAATTGTTTTGTGGCATGACACTTAAAACAAAAATTAATTGATATACAGAAACAGATATTTTTTCGAAAGTAAAATTTCAAAATTTTTAATTTAAGGGAGGACTGGTTTTTCTTGATAAAAACTTGACCAACCAGGGCTTCGAGGCTGATATTCAGATAAGCCAGTTTGTAGATCTAGCCTTTCGCTTGCGTGAGAAATATATCAACACTTTATTGTATGCACACACTCCTTGACACATAAGCGACACAAACGGACCTAAGTCAAAATGGTTAAGCTATCTCCTCCTAGATTTTATTTTGAAATAAACCTAGATTTTAAATTAAGCTGTATAATTAGTATTCAAAACTTCTCTAAAGCGTTTATGTCGATAAATGTTATAATTAAACTAAAATATGCGATAAACCACCGTTTTTTGGACTTTGTTCATCGTGAAATTTATCTCCTCCTTGGTTAAAGTTCAAAATTCACTCAAATTTTCACAAAAAGTAGCTCGAAACAACTTAAAATTGATCTGGAGCGTTTTTTTCAAATTTCGACCCCAAACTCAAAATATGAATTTTTGAAGGTCACGAGAAAAATTTTTCGATAAAAATTTACTTCGATTTTGTCGGAAGAAGGCTCAAAAGAAAGCCACGGAAACACTGATCAGTAAGTTGGCTTATGTCAAGGTGATATTTTGGAATTTGAGTGGTTAAATAAAAGAAAACGTTATTTTTGAACTTCATTTTTGAAATAAATACTGATAAAAAATCGAAAAAAACATAAAATTTTGGTAAATTTTTTTTGATGATTTGGTCGGAAGTGCACTTTTTTATCACCCCAAGTCATTTTGAAGCATTTATATTGCCCCTGAGGCCTCATAAAACCAGCGACCAGTACCCTCTTAAGGTGGTACTGGTCGCTGGAATTGATTGTTTTCGATGAAAACTTAGCCAACCAAAGCTTCAAGAATATTATTCAGATAAGCAAGATTGTACAGGGTGTAAGGTTTTTCCCTTCTTTTTTCCAAACTGGTTACACTTGATTTCCGCCGTTTTGATTGGTTGAATCTGAGAAAACTCTTCTGGTAACCAATCAAAACGGCGGAAATCAAGTGTTACCAGTTTGGAAAAAATAAGGTAAAAACCTTACACCCTGTAGAACTAGCTTTTAGCTCGCGTTATATTTGTTCAAAAACTTTTTTGCATGCATGCACATAAGCAAGACAGGGAGACTTAAGTCAAAACGTAAAATCTATCTCCCGTCAAATAAACCTAGACTTGAGCATTTTCAAAGCTCTAAAGGCGTTATAAAACCAGCGATCAGTACCCCACTCTAGAATTCCACGAAAAAATTTAAGTCGCTTTAAAAATTAATTTCAGCAATAAAAAATTATCTACAGAGTTACTTGATTACTATATCGACCTTGAAATGATATGAGAAGTGCAATTATCTGCTTTTATATGAAAAAATACCCATTTAAAAAAAACAAATCGTGATTTTTTCATCAAAATTTCAGATTTATTTATAACTTTTAATTGATTATACAAAGATCTAATCGTACCTTATGATCACATAGGCAAGATCCTTGTGCATCGATTTGCTGTGAGCTTGTTTCACGTGATATGCTTTACTTTGCCTTTCCCACTAAGTTTTCTAGAACTAAAAATCAAAATTCTAGTATTTTAATGTTTGATGCAGAAATTTAACTTTTCAACTTCCTGATGCAAAAAAATTATAACGCCAACTACATTGGGCTTTTTGTAATTAACATCGAAAGTAGAGCCTATATTTAGACAATTTGAAATAAGGAAATAAGGCATGGCGGAACTCTTTTTTTTGTGCTCACAGGGATTAAATTAAAATCACTTAAATTAAGCCCTTGGTCTTTTTTCGACTCTAGATTAGTTTCATATCAAATTTTGAGCTTAATTTTTAGTGGACACTACCCTCCCTCAAAAAAATCGTCATTTTCATGGCTATGATTGTATTTATAAATTGCGAAGGAAAGATTATAGGAAGTCTTTCAGCGAATAAAGAAATTTATAAAATCTAACTGGATAATTTGTTGGTCTATAAAACAAGAAGTTTGAAAACTTATAAAGTATAATTTGTAAAAATTTATGATACCAGCCAGAAATTAAATAACTTGTCTTTCGTCGTTTTTCTGCACTTTAAACAACTAGGGACTGTGAAATATTTCGAATTAAGATGTTTGAAAACTCATTGATGCAGTATAAAGTTTATAAAGTTATACTATAAACTTAAAACAATTATCACACTTTTTTCTGTTTATATTAAAATGTACGTCAAAACACAGCGATCGAGAGCTTATGTGCAAAAATATCCAATTTTTCACCAAAGTCAATCAGCTCTATTTCCGCTCAATATTATAAAACTAAGAAATAAGTTGAGTTATTCATCACAAAGATAAATCGATAAACTAAAAAATGGGTTTTTATTACGACCAAGGACATCAACAGCAAGGATTCTATTATGATGGAAAAGCACGTGAACAACAGCAAGGATTTTACTATGGATCCCCAGCCCAACAGCAAGGATTTTATTATGACGCTAAACCTCAAAAGCAAGGATTTTACTATGACGGTAAAGCCCAACAGCAAGGATTTTACTATGATGGTAAAGCTCAACAGCAGGGATTTTACTATGATCAAGCTGATAAAGTCAATCATGCTGCCGAATGGAAATCTAACAAAAGCGCTGCAAAGGTTTTTTTTCAAAAAATTTAAAAACCTAATTCAAAATTGACTGAAACATATTCGATAATTGTTTGAACTAAAATTTCATATTTATCGGTAAATTTTTTGTCAAATCATGGTATTTTCTTCGAAAATTCACTGGTTTAGTTTTCAAATACAAAGAAAAATCTGAGTTTGATGAAAGTAAAATTTAAAAAAAATTCCACGCTAACTTTTTAAGTGATGATGAAGTTATTTATGAAGATTATAATATTAATTAAGTTTTAAACTTTTATTTTCCGACTCTTTGATGTTCAACAAAATTTAAATTTTTGAATTTAAGTCTGTAGATATATCACTGACTTTCTATCTTTCCAAATTGAAAGATAAATTATGTTGAAAAACTTTCTGGAATTGTAACTAATCAAAATTTTAAGGTGATGGGTGCTGCCAAAAAATTCGCCACTGAAAAAGTTGCTGAAGTGCTCATCGCCAACAGTGCTCCACCAGGTGCAACCGAGGCCCGAATCCAATCCCAAATCTCTGCTGAACGACTTGCTTATGAAGCCACTGAAATCTTCATGAACGAGACCGCTCCAAATGCAACCATGACAGCTGAAGAAATCAGAACCGCTATCTTAACCACTGTTACTAAAGCTGTATCTGCATAATTATATCCTTGCTCGTTCCCAAATATTGTTACATAATAAATTTTGATGTGAAAATAATAATTATATTCATTGTATAATATTTTATTTATTTATGCAACGTTTCGATATTTCATCTTCAAGCTAGTAATAAACGTGTAAGTACAGAAAATCTTCATTACACAATCTAGAGTTTTGGAATTTTTCTAAAAATATTAGCTGTGGGCAAACTAGAGCTAAATTTTTACGCCCACTTCGAAATAGAGTGAAGTTTTTATGAACAATTTGTTCATTTTACTTTGGAAGATTTATTCGTATAAAATACGCTTCAGCGTCTTCTAGACTTTGATAAGATTTAAAATTCTTCATTTCTATTTTAAAATGGCTCATATAAAATTTGTCTCTAATTCCCTTAATTCTAACTCTCATATATTCATTGCACTTTAATTTATTGCTTTTTTAACAAGCAAAAAATACATTATTCGTTGAAAAAAAAATTTATTTAAAAATAATAGATATGTTAACAATATGATAAAAATTGCATCATGCATCAAATTCATGAATCAGGTTCATAGGCCGGCCAAGATTGTCTTAAAACTGGTAACTTGACATTTCTCAAGAAATGGATTCTTCTAAAAAGTTTTGTTAAGATTAAGCAGCATGAGTTTTCTCGTTGACCGCGCTTTTTTTATTCCGCCGAAATACTCGATGGTGATTGGTCAATATCCGGAATAACTGTATATGATTAGTTCATTTTGGCGGAATTAAAAAGAGCGGTGAACGAGTTTCAATACATAGTTTTTTTTATTTTCTGAGGGCTTTTTGGCAAATAAAAATAAAACTTCGATTAAATTTCTTTTTTCATTTACAATTTTAATGTCCGCTTAAGTTTCAATAAGATTTTGAGGTAATTTGTTCCCTCCGAAAAATTCCGCTATTTTGTGCTTCAGAAATTTAAAGTTATTTTTCAGAAATAAAAGTTGATTAAGGCTTCTTTACAGAATTAAATTTAAAATTATTTGGAAATATTGAAAAAAAAATATTTTATGACATCAATTTTCGCCTTTCGCTATCGTTTGGTGCCACTCGAAACTCAAGATATTTAAGGTCATGGGTGCTGCCAAGAAATTCGCTACAGAAAAAGTTGCTGAAATCCTCATTGCCAACAGTGCCCCACCAGGTGCAACCGAGGCTCGAATCCAATCTCAGATCTCTGCTGAACGACTTGCTTATGAAGCAACTGAAATCTTCATGAACGAAACTGCTCCACACGCGAACATGACAGCTGACGAAATCAGAACCGCTATTTTAACCACTGTCACTGACGCTGTATCTGCATTATTATTTCCTTGCTTGTTCCATAATATTGTCATATTATTAATTTTGATGTTAAAATTTAAATTGAACATTCATTTTTGATTGGTTTATTATACCTTTAGCAGCTCATAGATTTCAACAGTGATTTACTATTTTACTCCTTCCGCAGTTGAAACGATCTGACCTGTTAAAAACCGTCTGAATAGTTCAAATTTATCGGGCATATCTGATGTTTTTTTGTTTTTTATGTGCATAACATTTTTTAAACAACATTAAAAAAACGGGAGGCTTAACTTTGAACACTCATACTGTGATAACTACACATCAGCTAAATATCTTATTATATCCCTTTATCACTTTTTGGTTAGAATGCGTAGCCACAACGTTAAAATCACACGTTAAAAGGAGTAGTGGCTACGCATTCTAACCAAAAAGTGATAAAGGGATATTAATGGTGAGGCTGTAGGCCCAATATTTTGAAATAAATAAACGATTTATAGAATATTATAATTTATTCATGGGAAATATCTGTAGAAACCTGCAGTTCTGATAATATCGTTTACTAATTGAAATTACCCTCAACAAAACTATCCGCACTTTAAGGGAAAATCACAACCAAAAAATGATCATCTTAAAAAATATAATTGAACTAATAGAACAGCGTCAACCAGGGGTGATATTCATAATAACCGGATTCCCGATTCCGATCCGATCCAATTGTGCCGACCCCTGGCGTCAACATTGAATCATGTTTTTTGAAAATTTAAGAAAAAAATTTCAGGATTTTCTAAGAGGCAGAAACCAAAACAAATTAATTTGGAATAATTCTGAGATAAAACGCAACTAATAACATAAAAATTTGAGAAAATATGTTCATCGGACTTATATCACAGTGTCAAATTTGACTTTGAATATCCTGTATTCAATCGTTTAAAGGATGGACGAATCCTTTTTTTTATTTTTTTTTTATGGTTTTCATTAAGCCAAAAATCGCGAAAAACGGCTATTGGTTGTTTCAAAATCAATCGGTGCTATTTGGTTGATTTTGTAAACACCACGCATAAAAACACTTTCATCAGGGAAGAACCAGTTTTTGAAATTTCTCAGGCATTCATCTTCAAAGCTTTTGATCAGATCAAATTGATCACGCGCTTATTTTCATGCTAGTAACAGCCTCTGACATAACAATTTTTTTTAAAGATAAGAATAAAACAAAACATTTAGAAAAAAACAATAGTAGGCTGAAAACAAAAGTAAGGTCAAGGATAGTCAAAAAATGCACAAAAAACTTAAATGTTGGACAGCTGTCGAAATCGTATTTCAAAATTTACATTCTGAAACTGGATTTTGACAGACTTCCCTAACTTTTCAGATTTATTCATTTATTTATGTAGATCTTGTTAAGCGTTTTTTAACGGTATTGTCGACTAGCAGAACAAAAGGGTTTTCGACTTCCCAACCCAAACCATAGAGGCATAGTCTAGCGTGTCCACAATTTTTCTCTATGCCTCCATGTGTTAAAAGCTACAAATACCAAGAATTATAATTTGATGTCAAAATAATTTACATCAGATAAACGCTTGCATGAAATAATGCTTGCGTGATTTAATTGGTAAGTATCAATTTGCTTTCACAAAATGTATTCAAGAAATTTTATCAGTTATCAAATTTCACAGGCTGGAATTTATAAATTTTTGATTCCCAATTTCCGATCCCAATATTCAGTATTTCTTCTTTCACCACACTTGCTGCTTCACGAACAGGTATTTTAGTTTTGATCAATTCTTGACAAGATTCATAAATAAGACGCTCCACTCGAACTATTTTCATCACCGGTATCTTTAAAAAGTTCAATATATTAAGATAATTTGTAATAAGAAATTTTTAAAGTCAAAAATAGGAACTGATTTTATTTGCCAGTCTTGTTGAAAGATTTTGCGGTCATTTAAGCCTCTTCTTCAATACTGTGCCGATTGACACAGTTGGTTATTCAGCGCGGGTTATCCCAAAACGACGGTCAATTTGTAAATGGGAGCTGGAATTTGCTGCGCTGTGTTATAAATTATTATTATAAAAAATTATTATTAAAATATATTATTATGAAAAAAAAATATAATATGAATGAAGTATTATTAAAATAAATAATCATTATAATGAATTATTGTTATTAATTTGGAAAATAAACAAAATGCAAAAATCTTGTAAATGAATAAAATACGGTTATTTTTGAAAATAAATACAATTTAACTTGTTAATTAATTAAATGCAATCAATTTTGATAATAAATGAATCAATTTTGTTAATTAATTAAATACAATCACTTTTGCAAATAAATAAATAAAATAAGTAAAGTAATTTGATTTAGGTCAAAAAAAATTTTATTACTGAAAAATTATTAATTTGGTCTTAAGTTCAAATGTTGTTTTCGATCAACGGCAATCATTTGCTAGATTTTAAATTTGGCATTTTCGACCAACCGGTAAATTTAGTTCACCGCAAAAAAATGAATTTATTTGTCAAATTCTGAAAAAAATTTAATAAGTATCATAATTATTGTTTAAAAACGGGAACAAAAAAACGTAAATATCGTTATGTACTACGTAATAATAGTAAAATTACAATATTTTTTTAGCGAGACAGGTGTCCGACAAACAAAGTAAGATCGCTTTTGATAATATATGAACTTTAAACCAAATTTATCATTGTTTCGGTTAACAGAAAATTTAAAATTTTATGAAATAACGTCAACGTTTTAACTCGTAGACTTTAGACATGAATCTGTACCCAGACTCGATTTCCGGCAACAAGTGACCATTCTATAGATCGAGCCATATAAGCAAAGTTTCATTATATTCATTCAACATACATTTTTCAATAGCTTAAAATAATATTCAGCCAATTTGCTTTACAAATGAAATAACAAAATAAAATTTTAAATGAATTTAAAGGCATTTAATAAGGATAAGAAAACAAAAAGTTGCGAAATTTACTATGACTCGACTATAACAGTGCAATAATGAGATGAAATTAAACCTTAATTTATATTTGCAATTNATACGACCTCAAAATGGCTGTTTTTGGTACCCTGAGCGCTAGTTCAATTTCATTTGGAGCACAGTAAGCAAATTTTTTCGCGGAAAAAAGCACTTTTTTAAAATTGGGAGCTCGTGATTTTTATGCGCTCAGTATTTTGCTATCTCTTGTAGTTATGGTTTTATGCGCAGTCAAAGTTTTGCTTCCTGAAAAATACAGATAAAATATTTTCCCGGAAGATTATAATTTTTTTTTATAGTTTTCAACAACTTCATATTTTTAATGAACAGCCAGTTAATTGCACACAGTGAAATGTACAGGGTGTAAGGTTTTTCCCTTCTTTTTTCCAAAAAAATATTGTAATTTTACTATTATTACGTAGTCCATAACGATATTTACGTTTGTTTGTTCCCGTTTTTAAACAATAATTATGAATACTTATTAAAAATTTTTCAGAATTTGTACAAATAAATTCATTTTTTTGCGGTGAACTAAATCTTTACCGGTTGGTCGAAACAATGCCAAATTTAAAATCTAGCAAATGCATTGCCGTTGATCGAAAACCAACATTTTGGAGACGAATTAAGGGGAGTAGGTGTACAGTTAAGTCTTGGGTACCCTTTCAATCACGCCTCAGAATCAAAATCTTTAGAGGCAGTTGGAAATATTCTGAGGTATCGTTTGGTATCTAGCACTTCGTTCATAACGATAACATCTACAGAGAGTCAATTTGAATTACCATCACACACAGTGGTGAGTTCTAGTTCTGAGCTACTAACGGTAATTTTGGTTAATATCTTTGTTCTTGTGTAACCCCAGATACAAAAGTCGTCTCAAAATCTACACAACGTAGCGAATTAACAAATGAGAGCACAAAAGGAGTGGAATGATAGGCATATTTAATCTGACTTAATATTTGGGTGGGACTTTTTTTTTTTTTTTTGTTGTCCTCTTAAAGTTTTTTCGCACATTGGAAAAAACGCCGATTTTGCTCAGTTTCGACTTTCAAACTCTATCTTCATTTAGACGATGGGTTTAGATATGAAAGCCTTTTTTCGAGCTTAAGTGTTAGCTAGATATAATGCGGTAGAAATGTGGGTTCATGGTAAGGAATTTTTGCAATTAAAATTCTAGAATGTGCTTTAGAACAATTGAATATGAAAGTGAACCGAAATATCGAAAAGTTCGAAAAAAAAAGTTGCGTGCTGATCGCGAACAAATTAGGACCCACCTCCAAATGAAGCTGAGATTTCACTTGGATCAAAAAGTTGGATTTCTTACAGCTAACTCAAAATTTTTTATACTAATCAAGGTCAATTCGATAATTTTGAGGTTTTTAACATTTTTGGCTTAAAAAAATAATTGAAAAATTTCTAGAAATTCTGTATTTAGGACATTCTCGTTTAATAACTTTAAAATTCATGCATCGTTTTTCGGCACTGGTCATATCACCAATACAAAATGTTCATATTCATGGTGGAAAATACCGGTTTCTGGACGGGTTTAAAGCAGAAAAATATTCGAATTTTTTGAACAAAGTGTCTTAGATTTTGTTCTAGATTGTTTGAAAAAAAATATGCCACCATGAGATTGTTAGCGTCAACTTGTCTAACCCGATATTAATTTATCATAAATTATTTCGTATAAGAGATAGATACAAAAAATTACGACACCTACCCCTAAGACCGAAATTTATAATTTTTCAGTAATAAAAATTTTTTTGACCTTAAATCAATATTATTCACTTTTATTAAATATTGGTAAGCGTTTTCGATTTTATTTAATCCATTTTCAACCATAAATTGAACTAATTGAGACAAATTTCGAAAAAGGATCGGACAGAAAAAATATTCTTGATTTTGTCTGATTAAGACATTGCATCCCACCATTGTTTATGTCCGAAAGAGAATATTTTAATCACAAAAAGATTAGCTTAATCATAAACAAAATTTGATGCGTATAGTGCTTATGAATCTGGTAAACCTGCAAAAATAAATTTGGCTAAAACGTATTTTTTCACACTTTCAAAAGTAACTGATATAAAATCCTGCTGTTTTTGATCGTTTCAGATTTTGGGACGAGAGTATGCTAGTTCTTTATACGAACAACNTTTTTTTTTTCGAAAATTAAAATTTTTTTATTTCTTTTTTTAAGATTGAAATCAAAGTGAACTCATGCAACAAAAATCAGCGTCAACGGATTTTAACTTTGAAAGTTACAGATAATAGAAGGAGATTTATACTTAGAAAAAATAGGAAATTTTGGAAATTTTTTTACATCGAAAATTTTTTTTTTAATTTTTTAGGATTGAAACCGATAACAAAAATGAGAATGCGATAAAAATTAGCTTTCTACCATGTCTGAGAGCCGAAATAAAACCCGCGTGGGGTACTCCCTTAAGTTCAAATGTTGTTTTCGATCAACGGCAATCATTTGCTAGATTTTAAATTTGGCATGTTCGACCAACCGGTAAATTTAGTTCACCGCAAAAAATGAATTTATTTGTCAAATTCTGAAAAAAATTTAATAAGTATCATAATTATTGTTTAAAAACGGGAAAAAACAAACGTTAATATCGTTATGTACTACGTAATAATAGTAAAATTACAATATTTTTTTAGCGAGACAGGTGTCCGACAAACAAAGTAAGATCGCTTTTGATAATATCTAAACTTTAAACCAAATTTATCAATGTTTCGGTTAACAGAAAATTTAAAATTTTATGAAATAACTTCAACGTTTTAACTTTTCTGATAATAATTTATTATAAATTGTTTTGTATCTTATACCTTTCAAAACAATTATAAATAATAAGCCCAAGCTGCTCAACTTTAAACATATGTTAACTAGGACAAAACACATTTTTTTTGTGATTCTGAAGCCTAATTCAAGAATTTTCCCCAAAACTCTTTATTGTAAGTCCGGTTTATTAAAGTTAAGAATCATTGTTGTATCTTGAAAACTCAGGGAGGAGATACATTTTGTAAAAATTAATTCTGTAACTTTTTTAAATACGTTTCTGATTGGACGAGTTATCCATAATTTTTTATTTCATTTAGGATGCAAGATAATGTTTATATTTATCTGAAAGGTAATATTTGGTCCGACGATTTGTACTTTTTCGACAATTGGCCATTGTAAAACCATTAAAATGCGACTCTTGAAATGCTAGGAGTCTTGAATCCGCAAGATGATGCTAAAGGCGAATTTATATCAGGCGAAAATATTTCGGTCGGTTTTCACTCAAAATATCAATTCGCCTTTAGCACAGCAATGCGGTCATCTAACAACCCTAGTGCATGATACAGTCTGCAGACAACCGATTATTATTAAAATGACACTTTTTCGCCAACCAGTACATCCGATAATGATGCAAAAAAATTAAACAAACTACTTTTTCGAGTCAGTAAAATGTAAAAGGCTTATAATTATCGAAAAAAATTCTCCACGAAATGACCAAATACAATCGGCAACAATTTTTGATATTCAAAATTTTTTATTTCATATCGTCAGATTTTCACTAGGCTGGCCGCAGAATATCTAGAAATTGGCGCGTCAAAAACACCCGAAAATCAGAAAACCGGGTGGTTTTCCGAAGTAATCTCTCTAATATTTTTTTTTTTCTGATATATTTTTTATGCGTCAAATTTCCGTGCGGTATTTTCTTTCCAGAACTGATCGGCTAGGATAGTCATGAGAAAAGTAAGACGCGATTTCATGATTTTTGTTATTTTCGATTGTTCCAGTATTACGCCGACGAAACAAATATTAGAGATATGCCCTCTCCTATTTTTTGGTCATATTTCATTATTTTGCTCTTTACCGCCCCTTCAATAATTTTTGAAGAGAAATGGTCATCAGATCTCAAGATTATTCTATTTGAAATGACCTAAAACTATTTCAAATGAATTCCAGCTCATTAACATTGTCAATATACTTATGAAACTTCAGCTATTTTTGTCGAAAATTTGCCTTTTGTCGCTCTTATATTCAAAATTAAGACATGACCGGAATCGTTTTGAATCAAAAATTTTTAGTTCCAAAGGCGGTAAATAATATTTCCCATTTTTTGTGAAATTTTCAGAGAGGGCATATCTCTTAAACAAAAAATTTTGATAAAAAACTGTTATTTTACAAGGACAAGTAGTCAAAAGACCCCCATAACTTTTTTAAGGAGTCTGAGTGGGTATGTTCTTATACAAAAAATGATCGCCTTGATTTGCGCTACAAGATCAAAAATCAAAACCCATTTCTGGGCATTTTTTCCGAGAACCAATCAGAAGCCGTGTTCAAAATTTTCCAAAAAATCTGGATTTGAAGAAATTAAAAGTTTTTAAAATTTTTGAGACGAATACTTTTTCCGAGAAACGTATAGTTTCGCCTGAGGGGACAACCGCGGACAGCCTAAGTCTCACATAATGTAATTTTTTAAGTAATTTACCGTCAAGTCATTTATGGCCCTTCCAGGAGTCAGAAAGCTCAGCAATTCATCTTTTGCAAGTATCGCTGCGTCATTAAGCAATTTGCTCGATTTTGCACCCATCCATTTATCTTGATAAATTAGTTTATTTTAGAATTATGAAATTTTTCAACCTGATTTATCACTTTCATCAAAGAACATAGAACTACCACATTCATCCTGGAGTGCCATAATTTGAGGATTGTAATACAATCTCATTTTCTCTAATAATTTTTTTTAAATGAATATCAAAGGATGTACATTTAATTAATTGAGCTTATTGGTAATAAAGTCAATATTTTTATGAATAACAACATAAACTCTCAGCCGCCCGTAACTTCTGTGGTGCCGTAGCAAAATAATAACAACTATCGTGTTTCTTCTGATAATTTGAAGAAGGTTTCTATCGGATATGATCCTTGTGCCTGCTTTCTCACTCACGCGTCATAACTTTGACTTCATAAAAGATCACAGCCAATAAAATCACACGATTTTAAACTTAGTTGACGAATTGTGTGGTTTGTTTGGTCACTAGTCACAGCTATCACGTGCGAATGAAAAGAGAGGTAGAAGTATCATCTTCGACATCCCTTTATCACTTTTTGGTTAGAATGCGTAGCCACAACGTTAATATTTTGTTTGGTTTTGCGAGATATAATATATTGATTTTAAATTAGTGAAAACTACATTTTTAACAAGCTTTCGAATTTTATTAATTCATCTTCAGGTAATGTATAAAAGTAAAAACTTTTTGAAGCAGAATTTTCGCAAGTATTTCGTTATCTTTAAATTAGCAATCGTAGGCCTCGAAATTGCTAAATTACAACGTGAATACCACACGTTAAGTGGAGTAGTGGCTACGCATTCTAACCAAAAAGTGATAAAGGGATATATCAATTATAATGCTCACTTAATATTTGGGATTTCTGGGTGACAAATCTTTGCAGTCTCGAAACTAACAAAACTTATATCTTTGAAAACATGAAAGATGCTTATGTGTAACGTTGTTCGATAAATTATGATTCCTTGGTACAAATCCTTTTGCTTTAAAAAATAGAAAATAAAATTTGGACCCAGTTTACAATATATTTGTTCAAATCAGGCTGTTTTCGTCAAAGTTTCTTCGAAGTGCAGTGACTTTTTTGGGTCGTGCTTTCGTACCCAGATTGGCCAATCATCTTTTTTGTTCCCAGTATATCGAAAATGATCCCTACTGCGCCTTTTATACTACCATAAAGTAAATGTGCTTTGGTGGTAAAATCGAGAGGTAGTATGCGTAACTATGAGCCAGTGTCCGATCAGAATACTCGATTGTCGACTTAATTCAAGAATTCCGCAATTTCATTGGTGAATTACGCCTACTTGTGTAATAGGCGTAGTAGGAATCATTTTCGATATATTGCCTAAATGAGTACAAATTAGTCTGAATCCAATTTTTTCATTAATACCTATCTAGTTAACAATTAAGACCAAAAATATTCTTTCAAAAGTAACAGTTGACCAATAAGATTTGATTAAAATTGAGATAATTGCGAACGCTCGGGATTTTTGTAGCAAAACTTGTATAAATAAGACGTGTCTTTTTAAGTCTGGATTCTTGGTTAAAACTAAATTGGAATTAAAAAAAATCGACTAAGGACGATTTGAAATAAATAATTTTAAAAGTGAAAAATGGGTATCGATGTTTTTAAGCTATCTTGTAAAGAATTTTTTTCTGGTCATTTTAAGACGTAGGATTTTTTTCGTTTATGAAATTTTTTCAAAAAAAATTGACTTTTAGGTCAAATTCTCGAGATTTTACAAGGGATGCAAAAGCCAGTTCTAGCGACCCCGTATAAGGAGCTAGAGCGCTATTTTTTACAAGTGAAAATTAAGCGTTTTTTAGGAAACAATTTTTTTGGATTAGGGTCGGCGACCATGTGGTCAACCTCAAAGAAGCGGTCAAAGTTCAAGGTCAATTTCAAGTTCATCGTAGAGACTTGAAAGTACCCTCAAAAGACTTGGAATAGTCAACTTTTTGATGAACGTATTAGCAACTATGGGTCAATAACGTACTGAAAGGTTGCTAGAGCGCAAAAACTGGTCTAATTTTTGACATTTTCACAGGGGCCTGCAGGGGATGGTGAAGCCATGCAAGGAATGGTGAAGCCAGTTTTTGCGCTCTGGCGATCTTTCAGTACGTAATTGACTAATAGTTGCTAACACGTTCATCGCAAAGTCGACCCTTCCGGTTCTTCTAAGGGAACTTTTAAGTCTCTAGAATGATGAACTTGAAGTTGACCTTGAACTTTGACCGCTTATTTGAGGTCGACCACATGATCGCCGACCCTAACCCAAAAAAATGGTTTTTAAAAAAACGCTTAATTTTCACTTGCCAAAAAAATTAGCGCTCTAGCTCCTCAAACGGGGTCGCTAGAACTGGCTTTTACACCCTTTCGTAAAATCTCAAAAATTTGACCTTAAAATCAATTTTTTTCTAAAAATTTTACAAACGAAAACAATCCTTGGTCTTAGAATGACCACAAAAATCTTTACAAGAAAGCTTAAAAAGATCGATACTCATTTTTTACTTTTGAATTTCCTTATTTAAAATCTTCAAGAAATATTTCCGCAGTTTTTTTGTTATATTGATTATGGCGGCCCCATAAATACTTTGGTCTTATTAATTATCAGCCAAAAGACTGAAGGCAGAGAAGCGAAAAAATTTTTAATTTTGAGAGGGTGCAAGGACATTTTCGTTAAATTTTCATTTTAGAGCCACAAGGACATTTTTGCCGACAATAAATATTCTTCAATTTCTTCTTGAAATCTTTTCATTTTTAAGGGGGGTTGTATCGGCAGGAAAGACTTCAAAGGGACCTTAGCTCTTTTCCCGAACTTCAGATTAGTAGGATAATTCCTAGATTGTTAAACAAGGTGAATCATGACCATAAATCAATTCTTAACATTGATCATAGTGATTTCATCAAACTAGCTCCGAATTTATTTTAATTCACTTTCCAAAGTTTTTTGTTTGAGAAATTTGATTGAACAGTTTTTTGCGGAGTTCGATGAGCACAAAATTTAATTGAGGATAATTTAGTGATTGAATTTGCGAAAAATTGCAAAAATTTTCAATCATTTTTTAAAATAATTTGTTTAATTTTTCGCAAATTCAATCACTTAATTATAGTCAACTAATTTTTTTGCGAACTCCGCAAAAAACTGTTAAACCAAATTTCAAAAAGAAAAAACCATCGAAAATGAATTAATTTAAATTCGAAACTAGTTGAGTTAACTATTATCAATTTTCTGGAAACGCAACCGAGAGAAAACTTTTCATTGACAAGGCTTAAAAGTTGTACTTTTTTCACACCTAGTATCAGAAAAATTTTTTGAACATGTGTTAGAGAAAGTTCAAACAAAAAAAGGCTACGTTGTTTTTTTCCATTTTCATACTAAAAAAGCATCAAAAATTCTGAAAACTGTCGGTTTTGGCGGTTTTTGCCACGAAAAATCGTATTTTTAACTTGTTACATTATGTAACTTACATATAATCATATTTTCACATTATCATTGTTTCTTTAGAAAATAAAAACCAATTGCTTCGTTTCAATTATTGAATTCAATTTTAAACTCCGAGGATCACGATTTGAGGCTATAAATTGATATTTAGAGTTACGTTATCAAGCTTTCAGTAGCACCAAACAAATTCTAAGTGTGACTGTTCTGGAAATGGTATTATAAACTGTGGTCAAATTATAACTCGTTTGACCGCTAGGAAGCAAAACATTTTCTCATATTTAACACTCAGAAACAATTTCACAATTTTTGAATTTAATATAAGTAAACATGCTTACTCGATTTCAAACATCAAAAAATAAGCTTTATTTTCAAATGGCCAGATAGAGCCAGTCGATACAGCCCGTTAATTAAATTCTGTGCAACAAAAACCAATTTGTTATAATTGAATCTTACAAAAAAACAATTTTAGAAATCTTATTTTAATTAAGGAGGTAAGTTTAACTTGTCAAGTTACGGAAATTCTGAAAATACACATTTGCAGATCCATCTTTTTGCTCCCGACTGCAAGTTAACAAAAAACAAATTATTGAGCACCACAGCACTAGGTGTGGGAGTTCTAGAACACTAATTTTATCTTCAATGTATTTCTCTCCGAAGCGGCTATACGGTAAAGCCTATACCCCTTTATCACTTTTTGCTTAGATTGCGTAGCCACAACGTTAAAAACACATGTTAAAAGAAGTAGCGGCTACGCGATCTAAGAAAAAAGTGATACAGGGATATGGAAATTTATGAATTTTTCGCAGGGTAACAGGCTGTATTCCAATAACGCCCATCGGACCTGTTCAAGAATTATGAAAAACCGTACTTTTATGATATCATTACTACTATTACTAAAAATTTTGAGAATATTTTCCAAAATCTGGCCAAAACTTAAGTGCTTGCCAAATTTCAACCATTTGATTGGCGGGTAGTGAATTATGCAAAATGAAAAAACAGAAGCAAAAACGTGATCTGTTGTATTTGGAGCAAAATTTTAAAGTTTGAGTCCAGGTTTTTTTGGTATAACTCACTCGAGCTAATTTTCAAATTATAGCACACTTTCAAAAAAATTATAAATTTAGGATTTAAAAGCACTGTGCAAAATAATTAACTCTCAAGTGTTAACTTTTCGTATCAAATTAATCTCAAATATTGGGTAAAACGATAATTGGCATGTAAAATTCATTAATATTCAATACTTTCATCATAAAAAAACTACATTTTTTCGATATTTCGATTTCATTGAATCATCGTCTGGAAGGGTGATAGTGAATTTTTTTTTGTTGACGAGTAAGAATTTTTGCAAGTATGACATTATTTATAAATTCTATTTATTATTTATCAACGTTTCGATTTTTTATTCTATAATCATTTTCAAAGATAAAGAAACTTCCAGTTCAAATTATTAATTTCGATTTGAAATAAGAAATTTCAAAAATAAGAAATCGGTTTCAATGTGTGTAAGGTATCTTGTAAAGATTTTTTTTCGGTCATTTTAAAATCCAGGATTGTTTTGTTCTTCAAAAATTTTTCAAAAAAATCGATTTTCGGTCAATTTTTCGTGATTTTACAGGTAATCTGGAATCCAGTTCGAGCGAAGCCGTATTTAGTGCTAGAATGCTGATTTTTTGGCCAGTGAAAATTAAGCGTTTTTTGGTTAGCCGTTTATTTGATTGAGGGTCGGCGACCAATAGTTGACCTCTAATGACCGGTCATAGTTCAAGTTTAATTTCAAGTTAATTGTATAGACTTGAAAGTACCCCCAAAAAAATCTGAAGGGTCGATTTTCTGATAAGCGTATTGAAAACTATGGGTCAATTATATACCGTGAGATCGCTAGAGAGGCAAAACTGGACATAAGATTGACCTTGAGCGTTGACCAGTTTTTGCACTCTAGCGACCTTAGAGTATATTTATTATTATCCCCGGATCACTTTAAAAATTTATTCCCTATTCTTTTAACAGGCAAATAAGTTTTTAAAGTTACTCAGGCATAATGATCGATATAATTGACCAATAGTTTCTAATACGCTTATGAGAAAATCGACTCTGCCCATTCTTTTGGAGGACGTTCAAGTCCATACGATGAACTTGAGATTGACCTTGAACTTTGCCCGGTTATTAGAGTTCAAATATTAGTCGCCGACCCTCAATCAAAAAAACAGCTAACCAAGCTTAATTTTCACTGGCCAAAACATTAGCCTTCTAGCACTTCATACGGCTTCGCCAGAACTGGATTCCAGACAGTCTGGACCAGACTACCTGTGAAATCACGAAAAATTGACCAAAAAATCAATTTTTTTTTAAATTTTTGAAGAACAAAAAAAATCCTACCTCTTAAAATGACCAGAAAAAAATTCTCTACAAGATAGTTAAAACACATTAAAACCTATTTTTTATTTTTGAAATTTTTTATTTCGAATCGTCGATTTTTGTTAAGAACAATCGTAAAGAAAATGTAATCTAGAAAATTTTTCAAAAATAAAAAAAAAGTTTCTCAGTTGCATTTTACATGCCTAGAAGGGTTAACAGCAAAGCATGCCATTATTCTTATTTGGCAATCGTAGGCTTCGAAATTCCCGAATTAAAAGCATACTTTTAAAATGCTACAAAAACTGTGAATTTGGTTAAACAGTTGCAGAGCATATCCCTTTATCACCTTTTGGTTAGAATGCGTAGCCACTACTCCTTTTAACGTGTGATTTTAACGTTGTGGCTACGCATTCTAACCAAAAGGTGATAAAGGGATATATAACATTTTCGTTAATTGAATTTTAGTTTCTTCACAATCAATTATCTCAAAGTAGTTTGTGAGATTTGACTTTCGCATTTTAAAATGTTCATAAATAAATTTCGTCGTGCCAGAGCGGCACTATTTTTTTTAGTGTTTCTTGATGTACGGTACATGAAGTTATACCGGTATGTTCATGAAGTACTACGTTAAAAGCCTCTACTTTTTAAAAATTTCAAGTTTCTCTACCATGAGTCGATATTTTGCAGTCGCATGTAAAAAAATACAGCGGTTTGGCAAGTTTCAGTTTATTAATTATGTTATTTCCCAGAGTGATTAAAAAAAAACTTCAGTCGATAATTTGGCGTAAATTTTTCTGAATTTCGATTCAAATTTCTTCTAATTTTACAAATCTGTGACAAGTGAAAGATTAAACCATTGTGAAAAAACCGAGCACTGGATCATTTCTTTCTTGTTTACTTATTAGTTCATGGAAATTGAGTCAAAAATTTCGATTTATAATTCACAATCCACATAGGCACTTATTTTCATATTGTTATGGTAAGACAGCATTTGTCTAATTTATTAAGAACTTTTTTCGCTCATGAAATCGTCTGAGTTTGAGTTTATCGTCTCCTAAAATGGCAATATTATCCAAATATATTGAAGGAAATTATAAGACATTTCTCTCAGGGTTCACCTCAAAAAATTATCATGAGCATTTATCTCTGACAAAATGATATTTTTCTGCCGTTTGCGCAGTATTACAAATCCATCATCAACATATCTGACATAAAAAAGTAAGATTCGCTGGTCCAAGAATTTTTATTATTGCAGATTCAAGCATATCCCTTTATCACACTTTGCTAAGAATGCGTAGCCAAATAGGAGAATCAATAGAAGAATTACATTGAAAAATTGACGTGGCTACGAATTCTAAGCAAAGTGTGATAAAGGAATATAAAGGGAAAAATTTGATAGTGCTGGTTATAATTTGTCACTCATCGACAGACCTTGTCGTTGTCGATAATAACCGACAGTGCTGCACTGTGCAGAATAATAAACATTCAAGTGTGACCTTTTTTGTTTCAAATTAATCTCAAATATTAGCAAAAACGGTAAGTTCCATTTAAAATTTAGTAATATTTCAAAAAATTATTCTGGAAAAACTTCATTTTTCAAGTTTCCGATTTGATTTAATCATTGTCTGGAAGTGCAAAAAGTTAAAAAGTTTATTAAGGTTAATCATAAGAAAGAAATTTTGCAAGTATTACATGATTTTAATTTTGGAATTTCAAGGCCAACAATTTCTTAATAAGAATGATGTCATACTTGCGAAAAAAATTTAACTCCAAAAAAGGTTTTTACTTTTCTTACTTTTAGACGATGAATAAATGAAATCGAAAGCTCGAAAAATGAAGTCTTTCTATTATGAAACATATCCCCCTATCACACTTTGAATAAGATCTCGGCCCTGTGTTTTGCACTACATTACCACACAGTGCCAGGATCGTAACCAAAGTTTGAAAGGGGGTAATAATTTATTTCGCACCTCCTTATATGATATTACACAGAGCGACAAGTAATAGGTCGTGAATGTAAATTCGTCTAAAATTGGAAATTTTTCTAATATGAGGAAAAACTTTTGCTCAAAAATCGTCTTGGCCATTTTTTCAACGTAAAATTTCATGGTAAAAAGAAAATATTTTATAGGTTTTTGTCGAAGATGATAAAATGCAAGGCTAAAAAACTGACTTTAAATTGATATAGTGTCAATTAAGCAAAAATGTCGAGATTGAACTACTAAAACCATATTTTTTTTGTATATTGAAATAACATTTCCGACAAATTACTATTTATTTAATTTGAAAGTATCTTATTTCAAATATCTTTTCATTTCAGAAACACTCTCTAAAAACCTTTGCCACCAGGTTTCTTAAAAAAATTATTGAAAATTGTTGTACCGCGAGTGATTATGTTATTAGACAACAGAAGAACTAACAAATTTTAGACAGTAATTTATAGACCGGAAGCTCATCAATAATGTGATGAAACATTGATACCAATTTTTCACTTTTGAAATTATTTATTTCAAATCGTCAAGATCATTGATTATTCATCAAAAAGTGAATCAACGAACATTTGAATAAAAAACTTTTACTATTTTTTTTATTTCAAAAAAATTTGGTAAAAAAAATTTCCAAAATTTTTTTTGAAAGATTAAGCCACCATATTGTAACATCAAATGAAACTCTGCATGTCATCCAACATCATAATTTCTTTCCAGAACAGAAATAATGACAACCCGAATTATTCGGATTCTAACATCAGCACATTTTGTGTGGAGGTTGGTATTTTCTGTCAGTAGATTTTATCTCTACAAAAGCAGAAGTTAGTGAAATCTTATTTTTGAAAGTCAAAACATAATTATTAATCAGAGCAATTTGCTTGTTATATCGGTTCAAGCTAATCATACCAAAAGACTCTTTTAATAGTGGTAATGAATAGGCTTGTAAAAAGGCATGGGTTTTGCGTTGGTTTGACATCTCTTTTTTTGCGAAGATTTGAACAAAACAAAGGGGAAAAAAGGGATAATAAATTGGGTTAGGGATGCTCCCCTATATTGTATAGGCTAAAGAAGCCAGGTTTTGACCCCTTCATGTAACATTCGTGGTACTGTGCGTCTTAAAATTACAACTTAAATTAAACTCTCCACAAGAAATTTTAACCTCATGCCGCTAATTTTAAGAAAATTTCACATGATGTAGTTTTTTACGTAATCGCATCTCCGCCAATCAAAACTTTCAAATCTACAACTAAACAAAACTACATACAACTACGTACTTGGGTTTCAACAAATTGCAATTCTCGTTCACCAATGAACAGAGTCAATCAGTTTCGAGCAAAAACTAAGATCACTACCAAAAATATGGCATGCATCATCAGTGTCACATACTGTATGTGACAGACAGTATGTGACATTTCAGATACATTATGTCATGAGTCATGACATACTGTATCATTTTAGCTTAGCTCACTTTTGATGTCAAGTGACATATTTCACATCACACAGTTGTTGAGAACTTGAAAACCTCAGTATTGGCCGATACACTAACAGCTTTTCTAAAGGAATGTTAACTGGACAGGGGGCGTTATAAATGGTCACCGGCTAAGGCGGTTTAAACCGGTAATTTTCTCGAAATATGTCATTTTGATACAAATTTTTTTATATTATGAAGAAAAATGTGCTTATGACAAAATTACGTAAGTTATGTATCCTGATTAGGATGGGTGAACCTGAGAAAGGAGGATTTTGAAGGTGTTCAAATGACCCAGACGACCTATGGGATCGATAGATAAGTGAATTTGAGAAAAAAAACTTTCTTACAGTTTTGTCCAAAAATGACCAAAAATCGTGATTTTCGGTAAACAAATTTCAATGGATTTTTTTCAGCTAATGAGGAAGCACCAAAATTTTGAAAATTTATGTCGAAAAATTTCAAATAAAAATCTCCTCAAAATTTGACTTCAAAAAAGCAGACATAACCAAACAGCGGGGAGTTTAACTGGTCAGGGAAGGGAGATTTCTAACTGTGGAAGGCGTAAGTGTCAACTACTGTTCTGAAAAAACTTTTGTTAAAGCGCAGTATGCAGCTAGTTTTCAAAGTCCAATCAAAATTTTCATCGCAATTTCGTAATTTTCACGTGCCGAATAGATTTAGTAGGATTCGAAAGTAGAAAATCATATCAAAAATGGCAGAACTTGAACCCCTATGTATGCATGATACATACGAGAAACAGTATATCTTCAATGGTGATATATTTGTATCACTATTAAATTGAGTGTGTATTAATATTAATTCGTAGAATTTTATTATTAAGACAGCTATATAGCAATAATCATATCTAGATGAGGCGCTATTTCAAATTGCCAGAAACTTAGTTTTGAAATCAATTTCCTGTTCGGAACCCATATAAGAAACCATTTTTAGACTTTAGTACAAAGTAAAAAATATAAATCTATAAAAATGGGTTTTTATTACGATCAAGGATTTTACTACGACGGTTTTACTACAATAACGCTGAAGGTTCTATACGATCAAGAAGCCGACGGTTTCTACTACGATCAAGGATCTACTACGATGGTAAGTACTTAGAAACTTATTAACCTTGATTTGAGAGATAATAAAAATTTGTAGAGCTTTTATAGCAAATGTAGAATTTTTGAAAGAAATACAAATGACCAACAAACGATAAATTTTAAAAAAAACGGCCAAAGATTTGACTACTAATCAGATCGCTCAATATAAAGAATTTGCCAAGATTTTTTTAGATACTGCGATAACCAAGCTTTAAGAATGGCTAAAGCTTACTTTTTTCTCCGTTTTTATACCAAAAATGATGAAATTAGAAGAAAGTGAAGAAATCGTAAAAAATCCATCATTTTTGGATGCCTGGCGATAAATTTTGACCGATTACGATAAAAAATTGATAATACGCGTTAGGCACAATGAACGTCGATACAGAAGTGATTTGTTGAGACTTAGGTGATTTGATGCGTATTTATTAATAACATTAAAACGCCTAATAATATGCGGAGACACCTGGTGTCTGCTTAAAAGAAACAATTCGTTGGTTATAAATAGAGTATATGGGGCCTAAGGCTGAATCTAGTCATGGAGTAGTCATAGGGCTGACGTCTAGTATATGACTTATTAGGATCATTGCACAGAACATTCTACCATCCTAACTGATTAATATGGTTTTGTTGATACCACATTAAACCATTTTACGCCCTTATCCCCTCCTCCTTCTAAACTTTGAAATTACTTTGAGCAGAACCTCCAGAGAATTTTATTTAAAACAGTTTATATTTTACGATACAGATACAGAAATAAAAATGATTTCATATTCATTTTAAAAATTTCAAACTTTAACTTTATTTTAATCTCGGCAACTTCTTCAAGAGCAAATCTTTTATATTCTTAACTTCTTTATTGACCACTGTTATTTTCTTTACCAAATATTGAACATCAATAATTCACAATTATTTTTCATATGTTTTTCAGCATGACTCGGCATTCGTTGAACATTTTCATTCGTCTCCCTATGGCTTAACCTCTTCAGGGAGACAAAATCAAACTCTGTCAAATCAAAATATTATTTCTCGATGGCTTAACCCTTCCGAGAAATTTTTTTGCGGGGTCCGTTTCGCGACACCGCTTTCACCAGTTAAAACGCTAATAATAAGCGGAGACACTGGTAGATGTCTGCTTAAAGGAACGATTCGTTGGTTTATATAGAGTATATTTGGGCCTAAGGCTGAATCTAGTCATGGAGTAGTCATAGGGCTGACGTGCTAGTAATAGCTTATTAAGCATTATTGCACAGAACAACATGTTTTTAAACATCTCAAGTTCGACGCCACTTGAAACTTACGCGAAAAAAACAATTCTCTTTAATATTACTAATTTTTAACAATCCAAATTTAAATGAAATTCATTCGAAATTTCAGACGATATAAGAAAAACAAGCTTAAAAATAAACAAAGTTGAAAATTCTAGGTCCAACTAACCTTTGGTATTCATTTTCAAAATCAGGTTTTCTACGACACACAAAGGTTTTATTACGATCAAGAAGACAAATTTAACAAAGAAAAAGATACTGGGCCAAAGGTGCGGAGCAAAAAGAGTCGTTCTGCTCTAGACAACATCGAACAAAAGTCGATCTTTACGTTGTCGAAAACCAAAGGGCCCTAGCGAAACTCAAGGACGCGCTCTTGCTACGTTGTTGCGTTCAAGTTGTCAAGGAGGTCATGAAAATTGTCCGAAATGTTGACCCAGATACTTTCTTCGGTAGCGAAGGTACCCCAACAACTCGCTCTCTTTTTGGCCAAAGAATGCCAAACTGTCTTAGCCAGAAGAAAAACTACAAGAAGGCATGGCGAGTTGAAGGATTGTTTCAAAGCAGCTATGGATAAGGTAAGCGTCTATATTAACAATTATGGATAGTGCAGATTAAATGTTGTCAAAATTATTGTTTTTAAAGCAAAATCTATCAAAAAAATTATACAATACACTCCGTGAGCTTTATGTTTTTGATGCGAAAAGTGCGTGATCAAAGTGAGGCAGGAGAGATAATGTGTAAACGAGCAGCCAATTACAGGCGCGCAATTTTTTTTAGAATTCTCCGCAAAATCTTCCATCTATTTGATTCGTTTTTGGAAGCAAAAGATTATTGAGGAAAAAAATTTGTTTTCCCCGTTTAATCTTAAAGGAAAAAATTGTTTCATAAAATATGAAGTCGAGCTTAATTTTGCAAGAAATTTAAAGACATAATGTGCGAAGTCTATTATTTTCTGTTTCAGTAAAGTTTATCTCTTCAAAAACAGAAAAGTCAATACCTACGCACCTTCTTAAAAAACGTATTGCAAGACAATCACATGATGTGATAAACAGAATCTTTAATGAAAATTTATAGAGACGGAAATCATCTTCGACAGGTTGAGTTGTCATTTTTATATGGTTTTGAGCAAATAAAAAAAAGAGAAAGCAATTCTTCCTCTCCGCTCTTTTTGATTGGAACCTGAACCTAGTTAATTCATATCCCTATTCACACTCTTGTGAATATCCCGGCCCTACTACTTAAAAACACACTACGTTTCCTAATCAGGGCCGGGATATTCACAAAAATGTGAATAGCGGATATATACAATAGAAAACTCAACCAGTATAAACACAATTTTAAGAGTCTGTGAACTGCATAGCTGTATTAATGAAATTATAATGCTCAATAAATGTGACTATAATAATGCTTAATGACATTTTTGATAATTAAAAACAGTTTTTTTTCTCAAATTGCTAAAACGCCAATATTTTCAATTCAGGTGACCGGCGAAATTGTTCCATTCATGACCGTCTGGAATTCAAAACAACCATTCACCAAACCAAACAAAATCCAAGACTCAGCCCTCATGCGAATTATTGCCAAACGAATGGTCGAAGAAGCTTCTTATGAATGGGCATCCAACACACCAGTCGATATTCCAGCCAACCCTGAAGCACAAACCAAACTTGTCGGTGAAATGACCGCATCTCTCACCAACGCCGTTCTTGGTCTTCTTTCCAAGGAACGAAAATCCAAAAAGTAAATTTCTGACTAGCACAAATATTAACTCCATATAATTTATGAAATACAATTCCGATCCACCCAAGTTTATCTTTTAACTATTCCACAAGGAAGGCTCGATATCGCCGGCCCAATATCGCCGAACGAGTTTTACTTAAAATCATTTAGTGCCCATATCGCCGAAAAAGCCAATATCGCTGAAATTGCGTGAGCGTTAGAGTTTTATGTCACAAGTTACTCTGAGTGCGTCATGAATGACGTTAAATTTCGAAACGGAATTTCAAAAATTTACTTTCGTGGATTTTTGTTTGATTGCGTTTGGTGGAGTACTACATTTTACATATACCTTTAACACCTTTTGGTTAATCTGATAGGTGCGGGCTGAAAAGCGGCCTCATGAGTGGCTAGGAGGAATCTAAGGAGTGTTAGGATTGGGTCCCTCAGCCCGCAACTCTCAGATTAACCAAAAGGTGTTAAAGGGATATTTTGGTAGCTTACTTCGTCATTCCAAACGCCCACGTTTTTCATTTTCTAAAGAAAAACTTTTTTCGTCCCCATATTGCCGAAAGTGCCAATAAAGTCAAAATTTTATGTCAAAAAACTAGTGGCTATATAAGGATTCCTTCGTTATATTGTTTATAGAAATAGGAATTGAGAAATAGAAATTAGTAATGCTGATCAGAGCAGTTAACCCTTGGAAGCTCCAAATTGATTTATTCGGCAGAGGCTCCTACACCATTTAAGTGGGGCGACTTTGAGCCCTCATTACGGATAAACTACATTTTATAAAAAGCCGTGAATTATCTAAATTTTGTAAAGATAGTCCAACTAAGCAGGGTTATTAATTAGATTTTGAAATTTTTATTCAAATCGGCCGAAACTGAGGAGCAAAGATTGGGCTTTGATCACTTACTTCTCATTGAAAGCAGGAATATTTTCAAAATAATTTTTTTTCTATTCGCACTCATTGAGACCTTGGCTTGCACATTGTTTTTTAGATTTTGAATCTATTTTTCCGTTTTCTCATTAAAAGACGATTAGCTGAGCGATTGGTCAAAAAACTCGAAAAAAATTTTAGTTTGTCAAAAAATATGTTTTGAGAATGAACAAAATGTCTCATTTTAGAACAAAAGACTCAAATTAAAAAAATACATCATCAGATTTGTAAATTTTTTAAAAAAATTGTCAAAACTGAGCAGCAAAAATTTGGCTTTAATCACTTACTCGCCATCGAAAACATAAAGATTTACATAATCATTTCTTTGTCTATTCTCACTAATTCGGACCTTGGCTTTCACAATTTTTTTTTATTTTAAATCTAATTAATTGTTTTCTCATCAAAAGACGATTTTCCGCGATTGATCAAAACTACAAAACAGGTTTGCCGCTGTAAAAAATCATTTTTTGAGAATGAAAAAGGTATCCGTTAATTAAAATAAACATTCCGAGCTCTTTATGCACAAGCTGGGAATTTCAAGGAAGTATCGCCAATCGGGCCAGCTGATCGCTTAGCGTGGCATGATAATCAAGCATCTGTTTGATTTTTTTCAGCAAATTTTTGTTTTAGATCTGTTTTCAGCATCTAGAGGGCGTTAAAATGTCGGTTATAAAAGACAGTTTTTTGCCGATTTGATCATTCGATGACAACAAATGCCTTTTTTACAGAAGAGGAACTCGAAAATTTGTATTACTATTTCAATTATTTCAAAATTAAATAGAAAAGTATTTATTACAAAATAAAGTTATAAAACAACGTTTGTTATAATTTAACCGCTAAGACTTCAAAATATCATCTCGGCGTTAGCCAACTTTCTGATCAGTGTTGCCGTAGCTTTCATTTGAACCAATTTTCGAAAAAATCGAAGCATATTTTTTTTCGAATTTTTCACAAAAATAGAAAAATCACTCACAAAAAATAAAAAGAGTTCCGATGGTGAAAAATTAATTTTTATTTTCTTGAAAGATACTAAAAAAACTTTCCTAAAAACTCAGTTCCTCAGATTTTATCTATCGTTGAAACTGTTTTAGCAGCACACATTTTAGAGTTTTTTGAGAGAAATTGTCAAAAAAAGTACGATAAAATAATTTTTGAACGAGACGTCCTATGAAATTTTAACTGCCATTTTTGAATTCCTCGTGGCAAACTCTAAGTTGGGTTTGATCAAAAAAATTCCAGGACTTTTCGTTCATCCGATTTAAGCGAATTCAAAATTTTCAGCACCACTTAGGTGGTGCTGAGCTTCCAAGGGTTAACGGTATAATGGGAACACAAAAAGTATTTTGTGTTATTCGAGGAAGACGCGACTCAGAGAAAATATGTATAAAGGCAAGTAAACTAACGTTAATATTTAAGCCCAGCTAAAGATGTTTCCAGCTGGGCCTAGGGACTGGTGGTAAGGGCAATCGGTGGGACAACAGCGGCTTAACATCCGCCGATAGCAGCACCTCCTTTTAAGGTTGGCTCCCTCTAAAGGAGACCTTACTCAAGGTCCCGCAATATTCATACAGCTACTTTTCTGTTTTAGTTAACGGTAATTGCTGTGCATTTATACATGTAATAAAATGCCGGTAATCAAATAACAGTGTACCTGTTATTTTTTTGCACGGCAATGCACACTAATCCCTTAAGATGGCCACTTTTTTAGGTCGGTTGACCCTTACTAAAGCAGCTAGTTTAACGTGTTGCAGAAGTAGTCACAAACTTTGGCCTCTGTACTTTTCCGCTCGGTACAAAACAGAATTTTCAACAAGCGATTCTTTATAAGGCTACGACTTATTAGCTAAATATGTCGTGGAGTGAAATTTAACAGACAGATTATTACCGTTAACATTAAGCGACTAGTTTCGGATGCATGAAAAACGCGAAAACAGCACTTTAGTACTTTAAGTAAGCAAAAGCAAAAAAACTCGGTGCAAATTGAGTTGAAAACGGTAAAATAAGCACGAAAAATTAATTCGAAATACAATGAGAAACAGAAATACCGTTAAATAAGTACCACATTTTTTTAAACGCGCTTTATTTTTGAGAAATATTATACCGTTTAATAAGTGCCATTTAAGCCGTCTGTTTGAGACACGTGATTTCAGAAAATAAGTAAGATTTTGTATTTTTATTTCGCAAAAAAATGTTATAAGCTAGGAATAGCTTGTAAATAAATACGAAAGTATGGATAGATAAATACCAGATTTTTCTTCATGTTCGAACGCATTTTTAGGAAATGAAAGATATATCGTTAAATAAGTACAATTTTAGTTTCAATGAATTTGACACGTGATTTTTTTGTTCATAAAACATTTGTATGTTTTTGCTTGAAAAATAAAATAAGCTTAGAATAGTTTGGAAATTAAACCAAAGATACCGGTTAATAAGTGCAAATAAAGTTTCAATTGTTTGACACGTTATTTTTTTATATAAACATTTTGTATGTATTTGGATAAAAAATGTTTCAAAATTGATTTCATAAAAGAATATAGCCTATACTATATAGATTTAAAACTATTAACCACTAAATAAGTGCAATGTGAGGTAAAGTTCTTGAGAATCGTGATTTTCAACTATTTAAAACAGTCCTTAAAACTGTTAATTTACAACTGGAATTGTTGCCGTCGAGCAAATCTTTACCCGTCGAGGAAAGAAAACAAAATGTTAACGCATTTGAAATACATAAAAAACGATATAATCGTATAGATTCTCGTCGTAGAAAAAAAAGGACATTGAATATTCAAGAAAGCACCACAATTGTTATTGTAATTATTTTAATGAGTTATTTGTCACCGATAAATAAGTTTCAAATTAATTTACCAGTGTCAAACTGCTCTAGAACGATGATTTAAAAACTTGATTTGGAGGCGCTCGTACGATAAATGAACCTTGCTGATATTAAGTAAATAACGCAGTTAGGTATTGAATTTTAAGTTTCAAAATCAGTTTGACTACGCATAGAACATTTAAACGTTAAACCTGACCATTTTTTTTTCATTTTTTCCGATAAGATTTTTGTTTTTTTAAACTTCAAGTCCTCAATTTAAGAAAAGTTCCATTACATAGACAAATTTAGGTCGTCAAATAAATTATATTACCGGTAATTGTAAGATTAGCCAGTTATTGACTGAAGTCAAGTCAAAAGCTTGAGCACGTTAATATAATGCCATTGATGTTATGAAAACCCAAGCATTCTTATTAGGAATGAGTAATGCTGATCAGAGCAATTAACGGTATAATGTGAACATAAATAGTATTTTGTGTCATTCGAGGAGACGCGACTCAGAGAAAATATGAATATAGGCAAGTAAACTAACGTTAATATTTAAGCCCGGCTAAAGATGTTTCCAGCTGGGCCTAGGGACTGGTGGTAAGGACTATCGGTGAGACAACAGCGGCTTAACATCCGCCGATAGCAGCACCCCCATTAAATGTTGGCTACCTCTAAAGGAGACCTTACTCAAGCTCCCGCAATATTCACACAGCTACTTTTTTGTTTTAGTTAACAGTAATTTCTGTGCATTTATACATGTAATAAAATGCCGGTAATCAAATAACTGTGTCCCTGTTATTTTCTTACACGGCAATGCACACTACCCCCTTAAGATGGCCACTTTTTAAGGTCGGTTGACCCTTACTAAAGCACTAAGTTTAACGATATCGAAATATAATTGAGCAGTTTGTGTATGTAAGTCTTTGTAAAAAAGTCCAAAAATTGCCTGACATAAGTTTTTCGGTAATTAATTCGTAAATTTGGAGCTATCATTTCGCGATTTTGAAGATTTTTGGAAGTTTTTTAGTTATTAAATAAAAATTTATAAAAACCAAACACGAAGTATAATTTTTTTTTCTGTGCTTTCGATTTATTAAACTCCTTCTCAAGTCTGTGATTTTTTGACGTGAAAATTATTTGGTTTTGCATCGAAAAATAGCAACAAAATTAATTGGGAGATAGCAGGTCTCGAATATTTCACAATTAATTAGATCGCTTGTCAGATTATCAAAAATATAATGCAAATTTATGAAAAATAAAAAACCACAAATTTTTTCCGAATAACAATTTGTAAATTTTTACTAATTTACCGCTTTTGTGAACAAAAAAGTAGCATTATTCAAATAAGTGAACATGTGAAATACTCACGCTGTGGTTGGTCTTCTTCTTCACCCACATACTCAGAAGTTATGACCAGTGACGTACCCAGCGCGCTGCAGCGGTGGCCAAATCTGGCCACCTGACTTCAAAAACTCATATTTTTATCCAAGTTAACGTTAACGAAAATATGTTTGATGTGAAATTCATATCAGTGATTCGATATTATAAAAAATGAAATTAAAAAATAATATTAATTATAATAATGATATCATATATGCCGCATATCATTTTTAACCTTTCCTGACAGCAATAATCCAAACATATTAGTAACGTATATTCACAATCATAAATACATGAACATAACGTCACAAGCAGAATCAATACAAATCTACCAATTATAATGCAGCAAAATACCTTAAAAAGAATTAGTTAGAATCGTATTTTAAAATTATATTTTGGTCTACCTGTAAAGCAACTTTATGCGTCTGATGAATTGCATATAATCCAATAAAACCATCTATGCAACATATTAAATAATGAACCAAAATGCAAACCTACGAACAGAAACATATTAAGAAAAGTTAAATTTAAAAAAAAGTAATTAAATTATTTTTCAAAACAACAAAATTTTGTGATTTTTGGGTTTTTATTATTTCAATGGTTGAAAACAGACAAAAGTTGATGACTAATATATGATCATATAAGATATTTGAATCCACTAGAAAAAAACTTAGTTTGAAAATAGACTGGAATCCTTGATTTTGATAAATAAATTTCAACCAATGAGACTCCAGCTAAAATCTTTAAATTTTCAAAAAAAAATATTAGTATTTGTCATTAATGCAAAATCTCACATAGAATCTGAAATTTTCGGTGCAGTTAAATTTGCACGTCCCCGGTCATCCTAAGGGACGGCAAAACGTTATTTGATGAAAATTTCAAAATTATTTTCGAATTGTTATTTTAAAAAATATAACTGTGATCAAAAAAATTTTGCTCACTCATCAGCAATCGCTTTAAAATAAAAATCAATGGTTGAAATTGCCTATTATTAAGCTTGAAGATTTTGATTATTTCGAGAAAAAATCACAAATTCCAAGCCAAACGTTAAACTAAGTGCTTTAGTAAGGGTCAACCGACCTAAAAAAGTGGCCATCTTAAGGGGGTAGTGTGCATTGCCGTGCAAGAAAATAACAGGGACACAGTTATTTGATTACCGGTATTTTATTACATGTATAAATGCACAGAAATTACCGTTAACTAAAACAGAAAAGTAGCTGTATGAATATTGCGGGACCTTGAGTAAGGTCTCCTTTAGAGGTAGCCAACCTTTAAAGGAGGTGCTGCTATCGGCGGATGTTAAGCCGCTGTTGTCCACCGATAGCCCTTACCACCAGTCCCTAGCCCAGCTGGAAACTCTTCAGCTGGGCTAAAATATTAACGTTAGTTACTTGCCTATATTCATATTTTCTCTGAGTCGCGTCTCCCTCGAATGACACAAAATACTTTTTGTGTTCACATTATACCGTTAATTGGTCTGATCAGCATTACTCATTCCTAATAAGAATGCTTGGGTTTTCATAACACCGATGGCATTATATTAACGTGCCCAAGCTTTTGACTTGACTTTAGTCAATAACTGGCTAATCTTACAATTACCGGTAATATAATTTATTTGACGACCTGCATTGTCTATGCAATGGAACTTTTCTTAAATTTAGGACTTGAAGTTTAAAAAAACAAAAATCTAATCGTAAAAAGTGAAAAAAATGGTTAAGTTTAACGTTTTAAATGTTCTATGCGTAGTCAAACTGATTTTGAAACTTGAACTCCAATACCTAACTGCGTTATTTACTTAATATCAGCAAGGTTCATTTATCGTACTAGCGCCTCCGAATCGAGTTTTTAAATCATCGTTCTAGAGCAGTTTGACACTGGTAAATTAATTTGAAACTTATTTATCGGTAAAAAATAACTCATTAAAATAATTACAATAACAATTGTGGTGCTTTCTTAAATATTCAAATGTCCCTTTTTTTTTTCGACGAGAAAATATACGATTATATCGTTTTTGTGCATTTCAAATGTGTTATATTTTTCTTTCCTCGACGGGAAAACATACGACTATATCGTTTTTATGCATTTCAAATGCGTTAAAATTTAGTTTTCTTTCCTCGACGGGTAAAGATTTGCTCGACGGCAACAATTCCAGTTGGAAATTAACAGTTTTAAGGACTGTTTTAAATAGTTGAAAATCACGATTCTCAAGCACTTTAGTTTATATTGCACTAATTTAGCGGTAAATAGTAAAAAATCTGTAGAAGTATAGGCTATATTCTTCTATGAAATCAATTTGAAACATTTTTTATCCAAATACATACAAATATTTATATGAAAAAAATAACGTGTCAAACAATTAAAACTTTATTTGCACTTATTTACCGGTATCTTTGGTTAATTTCCAAACTATTCTAAGTTTTTTTTTATTTTTCAAGCAAAAACATACAAAATGTTTATGAAACAAAAAAATCACGTGTCAAATTCATTGAAACTAAAATTGTACTTATTTAACGATATTATCTTTCATTTCCTAAAAATGCGTTTGAACATGAAGGAAAATGTGGTATTTATCTATCCATACTTTCGTATGTATTTACAAGCTATTTCTAGCTTATAATATTTTTTTTGCGAAAAAAATACAAAATCTTACTTATTTTCTGAAATCACGTGTCTCAAACAGACGGCTAAAATGGCACTTATTTAACGGTATTATATTTCTCAAAAACAAAGCGCTTTAAAAACGTTTAAAAATGTGGTACTATTTTAACGGTATTTCTGTTTCTCATTTTATTTCGAATTAATTTTCGTGATTATTTTACCGTTATAAACTCAATTTGCACCGAGTTTTTTTGCTTTTGCTTACTTAAAGTACTTAAGTGCTGTTTTCGCGTTTTCATGCATCCGAAACTAGTCGCTTAATGTTAACGGTAATAATCTGTCTGTTAAATTTCACTACACGGCATATTTAGCTAATAAGTCGTAGCCTTATAAAGAAACACCTGTTGAAAATTCTGTTTTGTACCGAGCGGAAAAGTACAGAGGCGAAAGTTTGTGACTACTTCTGCACCACGTTAAACTAAGTGCTTTAGTAAGGGTCAACCGACCTAAAAAAGTGGCCATCTTAAGGGGGTAGTGTGCATTGCCGTGCAAGAAAATAACAGGGACACAGTATTTGATTACCGGTATTTTATTACATGTATTAAATGCACAGAAATTACCGTTAACTAAAACAGAAAAGTAGCTGTATGAATATTGCGGGACCTTGAGTAAGGTCTCCTTTAGAGGTAGCAACCTTAAAGAGGTGCTGCTATCGGCGGATGTTAAGCCGCTGTTGTCCCACCGATAGCCCTTACCACCAGTCCCTAGGCCCAGCTGAAACATCTTCAGCTGGGCTAAAATATTAACGTTAGTTTACTTGCCTATATTCATATTTTCTCTGAGTCGCGTCTCCCTCGAATGACACAAAATACTTTTTGTGTTCACATTATACCGTTAATTGGTCTGATCAGCATTACTCATTCCTAATAAGAATGCTTGGGTTTTCATAACACCGATGGCATTATATTAACGAAATGACAGTTAATTTCAAAAACACAGTTACATTTTTCAGCAATTGTTGACGTTTTTCAATTTTTTTTGATCAGATTTTATTATAATTTCACAGACCAGTTGGCATATGATATGCCGCATATCTCTTTATTGCCCTCTCCGACAGATTTGATCCCTCAAAAAACACGGGGAGGTGAGAAAGAGGGCACGTTAATCCGCCTAAAATTATCCGCCTAAAAATAATCCGCCTAATTTTTATTTTTAAAAAGGCGATTTTTGACTAAACTTTCTAGAATTATGTTGTTTTCTGGCGTGCATGAAGAAAATTAATACCTTGACTGTCAAATTATTAAAAAAATTTAGTTCCCAGAACAATAAACCTTATAAATTTGGAGTACCCATTTTTCAAAAATTAGGCGGATTATTAATTAGGCGGATTATTTTTAGGCGGATTAACGTCCCCCGGTGAGAAAACCCACGCGTCTTTTGAAAACGACTCATCCGATTAGGTTTTCAGACGGCTCAAGCTGCGCACTTATATTTAATGAAAAAAACAAATTAAAATTGGTCCAAATCAGACCTTTGTTCCTTTTTTTAAGAAAAAATATAATTAAAGAATTTCAGTAATCTTAAAAATAAAATCATTGGTCTATTAAAAACAGTTATAACGTTCATATTAATTAGATAATTGTGCTCAGTTTGAGCCATCTAAGAACTAAATCGAATAACTCGTTTCGAAATGAAGCTTCGTTTTCTCACCCCCCGTGTTTTTGAGAGACCAAATCTGTCGGAGAGGGCAATAAAAGGATATGGTTCTCTTCTTCGTATACGGTCGGCGAGTCTGATTCAATGACGCCTAATGCGTGCAATTATTGGCTGTAGTTCACTCTCTGTTTGCTGGCAGGTAACATCAAGTGAAAAAATAGTAAAAACTTGATAATTAACATATATTGATATACAATCCGATATTATCCGAAATGTATTTTCGGATCAACATAAAAAATAGATCAAACACATGTCCGAAATTATCGATTCTGATAGGTTGAAATTTTGAAAAAAAAAAAATTTGGAATTTTTTTGAAAATTTTACGTAGTTCACAGTTTTAGATTTTTCCTATAATTGCGAATTTTTCGGCTGACTGCGCACACCCTAGCATCCACACAAATGATCAAACTAAATTTTCTTACCTCATGAATAAAAATTTTTCTGGTTTGAATATAATAACACCGTCAAATCTAAGCAATTTTTGCATTTCTGAATGTTTCATTCCGATGCAAAACCTTATTGGGATTAAAATTTGTGTTTCATTGTAAATAAAAATTTTTGGCAGTCCGGAAAACAATTGAAAAACAATATTTTATCATATAATTTTTGATAGTTTAGCTTTGGAGAAAACCGGTAAACTTTCTGACCAAACCATAACTGTTGACCAACATTGTTCAAGTTAACATGGAAATATATACCTGTAGAAAACCGATTCTTGACCATTTGAAAAAACCGTATCAAACTTGATCATTTTGATTTTTCGGATATTTCTTGAAAATTTTTGATAATTTTGCAAAAACAAAGTTCCCCACGATGAATGGCACCAGAAAAGGTGTTAAAAGTTTAATTGAAAATTGTTTGATCTTTAAAAATTGGTCGACTTTGACGTCTGCTTTTAATGACTGCAGTCATTTGCTTCGAATTTCTCCAAGCATCACCTTCTTTTTTGATTTAAGATTTTTTCAAAATTCCAGGATTGTATTTGATGAATCTCGGAGTTTTAACTTTGAGTTTTATACTTAAATAAAAGTTCTGAGGTGAGCTTGCATTCACATGGCGACTCAATAAATTACATGATCAATAATTTATATATTTCTGGCTCGAGAAAAATTCAAATTTTTTGTCAATTTTGCTAATAACTCAGTTATTAAATTTTAATTAAACTATATGTTGCTAGGATTTTTAATGACTGTTTTATCAGCAGCGGAAAATGGCATTCTTTTTGATTTTAAGGCTTCAAACAACGTTATTTGGACTTCAAATGTCATTTGAAGAATAATCGCTCTTTATTATACAAATTTTTTCCACACGACGGTGACAACGGTAGTCAAGATGATTTTAATGTTTTTTGAGGCCTCATATGTCTGAATTCATCATTTTTGGAAACTTATTGGTTTATTAAAAAAGTTTAATACTTGACATGTTTCAGTTGTTTTCACAATTTTATAGTAAAGATTTGGTCAAAGAAACAATAAGTAGACTGAAATTTAGAAATCTATTGGTTTATTTCTATTGCTTTATATCCTTTTCATCACCTGAAGTCATCTTAAGAAAGCTAATTTTAATTTGATAGGTTATTANTATAATATCGAATCACTGATATGAATTTCACATCACATTTTACCCTGAAATATTGTATTTTATGTCGATACTTGAACACAAAAACTACTTAAAAATCACAAATTTTTATGTTAACTACAAAAATATTCGAAATTTAGATTTTTTTTGAATTATATTCATTTTTTCAAATAATTGCCTGTATTCTCAAGTCTCAATTTTGCTTCCGATCTAAGTTTTTTCATTTGGCTTCTTGTGAGAAAGAAAATTCAAAATTCAAATCAAAAATAGATGCATTTTTTCAAGCAGACAAGCAAGCCAGACTGTCTGGCCCAGACAATTCCGTCAAATCTGTAAGCTTACTTTTTGAAATTTTGCTACAAATACAAGAAAATTGCAAAAACAAAAAAAATATATTTTGGAACTCTCGAGAAGAATAGATCAATTTCTACAACGTTTATACAATAACGATTAAACATTTCTTTTTTTAAACAAAACTGAGGAAAGTCGGAAACATTTTTTTAAATTTCACAATTTTTTTCCAACGAATATATTTCAATTTCAAAATAGATTATTGGTAACGTTTTCGATTTATTCATTTTCAACCATTTTTCAATAATAAAGCAAATCTTGTACAGAAGTCTACACAAAAACTTGAACATATATTCTAGAGCAAAAATTTTTTATCAAATTAATAAAGAGGAAAGGGCATTATAAACCAAGAATAAGACATGCCAATTTCAAAATAGTTCGAAGAACGAAAGTTCTTTTTGTTTGCTAAAATTTGTTCGACTTTTTTGCATGAAATATGCTTTGACATCCATTCGCCGTTGTTGAGTACGGAAGTTCTTCTGAATTATTTTGAATATATTTTTTTTTGAAATACCATAACTTTTTTTAGAGGCGCCTCGGAGTTCAAATTTCCGAGAAAACGTTTGAAGTGTCTTAATTTTCATCAATACTGTCTTAACATTGACACATTTATCATTTTTCGAGCTCGAGTCATCTTTTGTAATCTTTCAAAGGGATTAATCTGCATGGGAATGTTAAATACAATTTTATTGNTGGATTATATTTTCTGTACATGTAGCGAAATGTTTCGAAGCTGTCGTGTGAACCGGCCATTAAACAAAATTTATTTATTTTCTTATTTTTTCCTCAAAAATCAGCCCTTTGAAAAAATTGTCTGATAGAATTATCTCATGACATGCCAGGTATTTCAAAGGTGTATTTAATTTTTTTTTATTTCTGCATCATTTTTAAAAATTCAAAAAAATCATTTAAATTTTAGAGCAAGTGACCTTCCAAGTGGTCATCGATTGTTGTTGATTTTCATACTGAAACTTTTCTCTCCGTGTTTTTAACATGTTTAATTTCTGCTCTTTCTGCGGACTCAGGTTTTTTGTTGAGCCTTTGCTTACTCCATCACTCCTTATTTACGTATTAAATCTTTTGGTTCAATGATATTGTATCAATAAAAGTTTCGATTAAAAAGTAGCGGATTATTGTTTTTTATTAAAAATTTTTTTTATGCAAATATTTTTAGAATAAGTCTTAAAACTTTTGAGTCAAAAGTTCAGAAATCGTTTAGACAAAAAAAATTTGGTTTCAAGTTTTATTTTTTAATTTGACTACAAGGTGGCCGAAAATCAAATTAAATGAGTTTTTGGTTAATACCGCCAAATTGTGGTAGCAATTCAAGCATTGTATTTGTTCTTTCTGAAGACTAAAGAATTTCTGTATTTTTCAAACCAGGTGATCAAAAAAAGGAACAATTTTTTTCTATTTGAGTTTGAAGTTTTTTTTTGACGAAATTGACCAAATTTTGTTCATGATCTTTTCAGACCTCATCAAATTAACTTGATATAACTAATATCAAATTCGGAAAACTTAACTTTTTGCCAGGAAAATTCGGCGGTATTGTGCATTTTCGGCGATATAGACACATTGGGTGATATGTGAACAAAAATAAAATATTTTGTTCTAAAAATGAAAAACACGTTTCACAATCAATTCGAATGAAGTAAATCACCAAAATGCGTAGAATTAAATACTTCACCAAAGTCAATCTAATAAAAATTGAAAAAACTAGATTTGTGAAATCCAATCCTGAAATTGACGTAATTCATGACGCTCACAAAGTAATTTGAGATATAAATCTCAAAACAATTCGATATCGGGCATTTTCGACGATATTGGCACTGGAAGTATTTCAGCTTAAATTGCGTGAATAAATGTGAATTTTAATATTGTGTGTACAATTTTGCAATATTTGTCAAAATACTGCAAAATTATACACACAATGTCAAAATTCACATTTATTAGCAATGTCGATTTGGGCATTTGCACATAATTTCTAGCTTATTTTTTAACACTATTTAAATGAATTTATTGCATCGTTAAAGAACAATATAAAAAATATAACTACCGCAGTTCATTTGCAAATTTTAAATTATATATGAAATTATATATTGATAACTAAAAAATGCTTAAATTGAAAATTAATTTCCACAAAACTTTAAGAATAAAAATTAATTTCAAAATTATTTTAAAATAAAAATTAAAATGTTAATTTTTCATGAAATCACCGATTTAATCCCCTATAAAAATNCCAAAATTCGTAGAATTAAATACTTCACCAAAGTCAATCTAATAAAAATTGAAAAAACTAGATTTGTGAAATCCAATCCTGAAATTGACGTAATTCATGACGCTCACAAAGTAATTTGAGATATAAATCTCAAAACAATTCGATATCGGGCATTTTCGACGATATTGGCACTGGAAGTATTTCAGCTTAAAATCGTAAAATTTCGTAGGTTTTTTCGACGATTACGGTAAATTCGGCGATATTGGGCCGGCGATATCGGCTTCCCCATGTATAAGGTTTTTGATATTATTGACACATGCATAAAACCATAAAATGATTCAAAAATGAGCTACATCTGAGTCGGACAAATTTTTGTCTTGAGTTATCTACCCAGCATAACACAAAAATACCGTTAGCAAATTTTATATTATTTTGGTTTTGGCTAAATATTCTGTTGTACAAAATATATATATAAGTTTGTTGGAAAACAGGGCGGTCATTAACATACAACATTCTGGGATATTATCACACAAGCAAGACGGTCATGACTTCATAATTACGGGCTTGGTGTATAATGCCCACAAATTTTGACAGTTTTAATTATGACAGTTTTCATTGTGACACTGTCAATTTGACAGCTCAATTCGAAATAAATGATCAAGAAGCCAGTTTTTAAGAAACTACTTTTAGTCATCATTAGTAAATAGGCGATTAATTAATTTTCACCAAAGTGACGATTTGAAAAGTTCTAAACTTTAAGAAACCATAACAAATTTCAAAAACTCGTATTTTGAAAAAAAAAATACAAAATGTCACGATACCAATTGTCGGTTTCGAAAAAGTGTTTTAAAGGGGCCCGATATAATTTATTTTTGGGCGACATGAATGACGTCATTTTCAAGAATGAATTTCCCAAATTCAATCTTTTTAACTTTTATTTGATTGCGTTTGGTGGAGTACTTAATTCTACGAATTTTGATGATTCTATTCGTTCGAACCAACAGTTAAAATATTTTTCAAATTGAAAAATTGTTTGCTATATGACGTCATTTTAAACGCTTACGCTGATTTTTACGCCTTTTTAAACAAAGAAAAATTTCTGTCGCCATATTGCCGAAAATGCCCAATATATCACTGAAAGTTTTATGCAAACAAAATGTATTTGGCTTCCCTGTTTTTTCTAGCGACGGTGTATACTTTATTCTCCCTTCTTTTAAATTTTGAAAGCTTTAGCAAATCATGTGTTCCAGAGACTCACATTTTAATTCTACAACCAAACTAGAAAATAGCAACGAATTATTTATTGAAATTTTTTTAAAATGATTTTCTTAAATTGTTACATTTATTTCTTCCTGCATTTTTTTTCATAAGTTTTTCACAGCCAACTATAATTATCTTATGTTCAATTTGATAAAAATTAAATTCTATCGAAAAAATAATAAATTCTGAGAAAAACAAATTTTGACGAAAGAGTTTTATGAGGCAAAATTTCCGAATCGACATTGCGTGAATAAATGTGAATTTTAATATTGTGTGTACAATTTTGCAATATTTGTCAAAATACTGCAAAATTATACACACAATGTCAAAATTCAGATTTATTAGCGATGTCGATTTGGGCATTTGCACATAATTTCTAGCTTATTTTTTAACACTATTTAAATGAATTTATTGCATCGTTAAAAACAATATAAAAAATATAACTACCGCAGTTCATTTGCAAATTTTAAATTATATATGAAATTATATATTGATAACTAAAAAATGCTTAAATTGAAAATTAATTTCCACAAAACTTTAAGAATAAAAATTAATTTCAAAATTATTTTAAAATAAAAATTAAAATGTTAATTTTTCATGAAATCACCGATTTAATCCCCTATAAAATACATTAAACCTCGACATTGTCTAATTAACTAAAATTGTGTCGAAAAATTTACCTTGAAATTATGACAAAAAATGGTCTCCCGCAAACGGATGACTAGATAACTAAAAACCCATATAAAACCGGTTTTCCTGCTGAAGTTGACAAAATAATAACCACCAAATTTATTGTACCATCCATTTACGATTCTTCGCAAACCACTTACGACCATTAAACCAAATTTGTGTCTGTCTGCACGCCAGAAAAACTTCCATGAAATTTTATGTAAATCAATTTAGTTTATTTGTCACTTTTATCGTTTTTTTGTAACTTATCTGCAGGACATACATTGTTCGATACATTGTGCGATAGTATTGAGCGATTTCTGTCGACAACGTTTGTTTCATTTTTATGAGCAACTGAAATATCAATCATCTTTGCTAATCGTTCGTTGTTTTTTTAATATGGTATTATAAAGCTTATGCTCGACTTG
>SCLH01000303.1:49409-117385 GCA_004367855.1 Oikopleura vanhoeffeni | reverse complement strand
TTTGTTTTTAGTTATCGGTTTCAAAACTCAGAAAAACATTCTCATCAGTACTAGGCGTAATCGGATCGGTCGCCTTTTGAAAAGATTAGATCGGATCGGGATCGGAAACCAATACGATCCCGATTCGATCCGATTCCGATCCGATCCAATCGTGCCGACCCCTGGTTCGAAACGCTACTTTGCAGGAAATATCAATCGTATTTCATTTACTATGTTGATTTAATATAATTGGACTAGTATTAAGAGAAGATAAAAATGGAAATTCAAAAGAACTGAGTTATTTTTTGAGGTACAATCGACGTTTTCAATTGAAAATAACTCACAACACAGTTGGTATATAAACGATCGTAATCTATTATTGCTTTGGTTTGAAAATTGTTCAGGAATCATATTTATAATCATTTGAGAAGTTACATCGATATTATTGTGTTCCAAATGAGGCATAAGATGATCATTAAAATTTTATACTACACTTAGGCTGTCAGCACTTGTCTCCTGAGGCGAAACTATACGTTTCTTGGAAAAAGTATTCTTCTCAAAAATTTTAAAAACTACCAATTTCTTAAAATTCAGATTTTTTTGAAAATTTTCAGCACGGCTTCTGATTTGATCTCGCAAAAAATGCCCAGAAATAGGTTTTGATATGTTCATCTTGTAGCGCAAATCAAGGCAATTATTTTTTTATATGACAACATACCCACTCAGACCCCTGTTAGAAAAGTTATGGGGGGTCTTTTGACTACTTTTTTTTCGTTTGGTAATGCATTTATTCACATGTCTATGTGGTCAGTAAAAGGTAAAAACAGAATTTTTACCCACAGAAGGGCCTTGTCCTTTATAAAAAACAGTTTTTTATCATTATGTTTTTGTTGAAGAGAATATTTACTCTCTGAAAATTTCACGAAGAACGGGAAATATCATAAGCGCATTTAAAACTAAAAAAATTTCGAAAACGATTGCGGTCATGTCTGAATTTTGAAATTAAGGGCGAAAAAAGGCAAATTTTCGACAAAAATAGCTGAAGTTTCTAAGTATATTGACAATGATAATGAGCTCGAATTCATTTGAAATTTTTTTTGTGTATTTCAAAGAAAAATAATGAGACCTGATGACCACTTTTCTTCAAAAATTAATGGAGGAGCGGTAAAAAGCAAAATAATGAAATATGACCGACAAGATAAATTATTAGGAAATAATTGATCAACTGTACTTATACGACGAATTTTTGATAAAATTACGGTTTTATTTCATTTTTATCAGAATTCAATTTTTATAATTTTATAATGACCAACAATTTTTGTTTAAAACCAGAATCTTGAGTTAATTGGGTCCATTGGATATAAAAATGATATTAAATTATCCCAAAACGTCGTCAGGTGGTGCTAAAAAGTCAAAAATTTGAGTCCCACAGGTGGATTTCAATAAAGATAAGACCTCTTCGAAAAACATTTTCTCAAATTAAATTTTTTTTGACCATATAACATTTTTTTCGACCTTATATTCTTCAGCATGCCGAAAACCCCCAGAATCAAAATGTTTTTCAAAACATGTCAATTTCGGATCAAATTTCAATTTCGACAAAAAAAGGATTTTTTTGTCACGTTTCCGGCTCATTTTCGAACAAATTTAAATTGAAAAATAAACTCGCGTTTTGAGGTTTATTTTTCACAAATTCAAATTCGAAATATAAAAATCTCTTTAATCGGCCTTCGGCCGATTTCGGGCTCATTTTTTACAAATTTTAATTAAAAACATAAAACTCCTCTAAGATATCCGAGAAAAATATTAGAGAATTACTTCCAAAACCGCAGTCATGTTCTAGATAGTGTGCAGCCAGCTGAACTACACTCTCAAATATGTTTTTGTCAAATATCTCGAATTTGTCAAAAGTTATTTGAAAAATTTGATCGATTTGATATCAAAAGAATAAGCAGTTCAATTTCTACGCATTATGTGCTCATCGGTTTCTCACCTGAAGAACATGATCGGTGTCTCCAACCGCTTAAGTTTTAGGGGATTGTCGGTGCTTCCAGCAATCTGCTGGGGAGGAATAAGTATTTTTTTAAACTCAAATATCTGTTGTGAGAATTAAGTGGACATCTATGTTTTTCATTGCACATTGCAGTTTGTAACCTGGACATGGATAAAAGTGATAAATTTCAAGATTTGTTTTTAACATGAGCCGTTGATGCATAAAACCTTATTGCTGGTAGTTCTCTCCATTGAAGTTTAACTTCATATCCACGTATCCAAAAATTACATTATGCCGATATAATTTGTCAGAAAAAAATTCTATACAATAAAGACTAATGAAATTTTTTTAACTCATCTTAATTTGCCGGGATTTTTTTTTGAAAATTCATTGCTAAAGTTAAATATAGGCAAAATGTACATTATTTTACAGAAAAAAATTTAACTCACGGACTGTACATGCGATTTATTTTCTTTTTTTTTCTTTATAAATGATTCTCGATTATCTTCGTAAATTTATAGACTGACAAAATTTTAATAATTTTTTTCAGATTTCTCGCAATCACTTTTTTATGCAGATTTACTGCACACCATTATTACATTGATCAGGCTAAAAATTGAAATATTGAAAAAGGAGCAAAAATCTAAACAGTTATAATATTGAAATACTTTCATTTAGTGTGACTTTTTGCTGTGATTATTATNAATTTTAAATAAATAAATTATTTTTGCAAGCAAATCCTATATTTTAGAACTAGTTATTTGATAGTAAATATTTTTTTGCTTGCAATTAATTTCATACAAAAAAATGATACTGAATTTGAGACCGTGGTTGAAAATAACAGCTGCACCCTCAATACTCTTAAGAAACGCTTTATTGCAATCAAATAACGATCTATCGGCAGATATGCATAAATCGAATATCCGTATATTTATAAAACTGCAGCCTGAGTTTTCTTGTTTACGGCGTTTTTTTATTCCGCAAAAATACTCGATGGTGATTGGTCAATAACTAGAATAAATGTTTCTGATTGGTTCATAGAATCGGATTGAAAAACGTCGTAAGCGAGAAAACTCAGGCTGTGAATAAAAATAAATTAAAATGTTATTCAAAATAAATCACCTGAATGTGTCATCTTGATGAATAACCTGCGGTTTTGGCCAAATTGATCCTTGAAAGGCAAATGGCGGAACAAACCTTTCCGCTGCTAAAACACTGATTAACAATGCATATTTTTGTAGCATTATGCAGTTTTCACAAAAATACAAATAATTTTTCGTTGAAAACTCGTTACGTTTAAAGACTTTAAATAACAAACGAACTATTTCAACGATTTATTTATTCAGCGGGCTAACAGCATGTTTAATAGTTTTAATTCCCAAAGTTAAACTCAGTAAGAATTTGAAGGGAGTTAAAAAAATAAAACTTATCCGCAAGGATTATTGAAGTATATTATATTATATATATATAATATATCCCTTTATCACCTTTTGCATGATCTAAGAGATGTGGGTTGAGGGAGCCAATCCTAACACTCCTAAGACCCCTTCTAGCCACTCATGAGGCCGCTTTCTCTTCTTTTCAGCCCACATCTCTCAGATCATGCAAAAGGTGATAAAGGGATATATATACATTGGATGTACAGGGATGTATATAATAGTATAGTTGTATGGTTCATACTGTATTGACGAGATTACTCGAACAATAAATACTAGAATGTAGAAAATTCACTCTTCAAAAATGACGTGAGTTATTCGACCGAAAATGTTTTCGGCTAAATAGAAAATTCCGGATAAATCGGCAGTAAAGATTCCGATTTGAAATAATCAAGATAAAAAACTGTTATTACGTGGGCGGTTTCGGGAAAATGAATATTTTTCCCAAATACAGCCTGCCAAAGATGTATTTGAACTACAGCAAGTACTCAAACGGGCCTACAACAAACGTAATAACAGTTACTCGAACGTCCTGACAAAATCTTAACGGCATTTGTTATTAAAACGTCCATAACTTTCAGATTTAACTTAAATTATGGTAATGAAACTGTGATTTTCAAGTAAAAATGGCTTTATTATGTAGAAATACCTAATAGCTGTCAGCTATGCTTAGTGTTCGAAATGTAGAATTTTTGTAAATTTCGAATGCGAATTTGCTTCGGTTTTGATATGAGGATCAGGGGTCGGCACATCTGAATTTTTTTTTGGATCGGATCGGTCGCCTCAATTCTTTTTTGGATCGGACCGGGATCAGGATTTTTGTCCATATTTGCGTTTACTACCCCTCAAGAAGCACGTTGAAATATTTGTGTTAAAAACTGTTTCTAATTATACCATAAAATTAACAAGAAAACCAAGACATTTTTACCAAATCCAATTAATTTTTTCAACAAAAAACAATCGGATCGGATTGGAAGGCTTTGGATCGAAATCGGCTCGTACAAAAATTGGATCGGATCTGGATCGGATCGGTCCACTTTTGAAAAAAATTAGATCGGATCGGTGCCTTTTGAAAAGATTGGATCGGATCGGTCGCCTTTTGAAAAGATTGGATCGGATCGGTCGCTTTTGAAAAGATTGGATCGCATCGGGATCGGATCGGAAACCGATCCCGATCCGATCCACCGACCCCTGAAGAGATATCAATGAAAGAGCTGAAGTTGGAGATTGAAATAAGATGTCAGAATCTGCATCCCTATCTTTTTATGAGTGGCACGGACAATTTATAGTGAAATAGTTTGGATATTATGTTAAGAAGAAGCAAACCTAGTAAAAAAGGCAGCAAACTTTTGTCCAGTAGTCATTAAAGAAAGTGAAGGGAATTCCACTATTCTGTGGGCGGCGGCTTATTGCCGATCCGGTTTCGTCACAGAGTACAAGACAATGTTTTGCTGCCTTTCACTCGGTTGTTCATTCTTGAAGGGTTATAATGCACACTGGAATTAGCCTTATTTTTCTGAGAAACATGGAACTTGTATCGGTAATTATTCGGGATTTCTCGTGATGTGCTGATATAATTGTTGAATAATGATTTTCATCGGCTGCGTTCGGCGATAAAATTGGAGTGTACTGCCAAAGTGTGCGCATAACTTCACGTTCTGCTTATTTTGTGGTTTAATTTCCCAACCATTCTTGATTTTCTTGCGAAAGCGTGTTAAGGGCTTCGGTGCATTTGACAAATACCGATATGGGCTCTTGATGAAAAACTTTTCACTGGATTGATATATTCTTCCCAATATACCATCAAAGTGATGATTCATAATCAAGCAACTTTTGTAATAGCGAATTTTTGCATTATGTTATGAGTTTGAATTAACTTTTCGAATTCTGAAATTATGATAAATTTTGATAAAATACCAAACATAATAAAAAAATGCCTTATTTTTCGTTCAATTTATTTTCTCAATAGTTTGTTTCAAATCAACGTAAAAAATTCTACAAAATGGCTACTTTAACTTTTCGACTTGGTGACTACATATTTTTTATATGCTCTTTGAAAAACCATATACATGGTTTAGTGATTTTTGGTCAAATAATTAGAAATATTTGAAAATTTTTCTCATTTCTTGTTCAAACTAATTTCTTTGGAATTTTAGCTGAAAATATTGGGAATGGCTACTTTCACTATAATTTAAATATGCTTTCTTTTGTTTCTTCGCTCCTGTTTATACTCTGAATCATACTTTTTGATTGAAAATACGGTTTGCGCGAATATAAGTTCAGCCCTCTTAGTCAAGAATTAAAAAAATATTTCACCGAGACTTGCCCAATTGGTAAACCGACCTGTCGACCGTTTCAAATTTATTTTATTTAACTCATGAAAAAATATTTCTTTCGATGTGCTAAATTTCGTTTTTTTTCGACTTTTTTCAAAAATTTAAATTTAGATTTCGACTTAAAAATCGTATGAATATCTTAATAAATTTTCAACGGTTGACAGGACCGTATTTTAGAGCTCCTAATTAATAAAAATAGAAAATAAATTTTACTGTAATTTAGACACGTAACTTACAAACGCGCGTTTTTTGAGTGTTTTTAAAAAGACGATTATATAAGTAAAAATAATCAATTTGAAAAAATTCAGATTATACAAAGTAAGCTGAAAGTGGCAACTTGTCTTCGAAAAAGTTTTTATTCGAAAAGTTTTATTCAAATTGTGGCAAAAAGTTTCCATCAAGACAAAAAAAATTGAAAAAGTGCAAATCTGTCAAAATGCACCGAGGCGCTTAAGGGGTATGCGACTCTGATTTGACATTTTTGGTGAAATATACTGAAACTAAGAGTTATGAGAAAAACCGAAAATACTTATTTGTAGATCTATCCTTAATCTTACGAAATAGTACATCACATATGGTTTTAACATTTACACCAATAGTCACAGTATGTTTACAAGAAGACCTTTCAAAACTGCAAAATCTATATCCTCCTGACGGTATATCAAATTGAGCTCAAATTTGTACAGAGCACGTAACGATAGTATGTTAATCTTTTAAACGAGCTTTTTTTGATCCGGCGTTGAACAATTCTAGAACGGCAAATATACCGACAATTTTTCACAATTTAGACTTCAAAATTGATGAGAAAGTTGGCTTACGTCAATATGATATTATGAAGTTTGAGTGGTCAAACTTGAGCAAAACGTTATTTTTTTAATTTCATTTTTCAAAATCACTTAGAAAAAATCAAAAAGCGAAAATTTCGAATTTTTTCTTTATGATTGGGTTTGTAGTACACTTAATTATCACCTCGTATAAATTAAAAGCAGTTTTAATGCCTATAATGCCTTCATTATATCAGAGTCGCATACCCCTTTAAGGGGTGATGCATTTTGACAGATACAGATGTGAGCTTTGATGAAATTTTTTTATTGGGTTTATATATATTCCCTCAGTTTACCATCAAGTATGTGTCATAAACCAGGCAACTTTTGTAACTACAAAATTTTCGATTAATTCTTTTTAGAAAAGTTTGAACATTATGAAAAAATGCTTTATTTTTTGTTCAAAATATTTCTCTATTATTTGTTTCAAATCAACAAAATCATTCAGAATTATTCAAAATGGCCACTTTAACTTTCGCGTGGGTGACCACATATTTTATGCTTTTTAAAAATCAATGACATTTTGTGATTTTTGGTCAAAAATTTTGGAAATATTTGAAAGTTTCCTCATTTTTTTTTCAAAATTCAACTTATTTTTCTGGAATCATCTAGCTGAAAATATTGAGAATGTCACTTTAACTTCATTCAAATATGTCTTCGTTTTGTGTCTTCGCTCATGTTTATACTCTGAATCATAATTTTTGCAACGAAACTACGGTTGGCAGAAATCCATTTAAGCCTTATTTATCCAGAATTGAAAAAAATCCACGTTTGAATTTATTTATTTAACTCATGAAAAAAATATTCTTTCGATGCGCTAAAATATTTTTTTTTCGTCTTTTTCAAAAATTTAAATTGTAATTTTGACGTAAAAATTGTTTAAAACCAATTAATTAATTTTCCCGTGGTCGAGACCGTTTTTTACGGCGTTTAATTAATGAAAATTAAATTTTACTTAATTTTGACACCTTCGATAGCAACCGCGTTTTTGAGTGTTTTTTCAAAATACGATTTTCAAAGTAAAATAATCGATCTGAAGAAAATAACATTAAAGAGTAAGTGAGCTGAAAGTTTTTATCCAAAATTTTGAAGTTGCAAATAGTTTACCATCCAGAGAAAAAAAAATTGAAAAGTGCAGTTTGTCAAACTGCACCGACCCCTAAGTGTTAAATATTTAAATCGACCTTTTAAATACTGGGTAGATTGTTATAAGTTTCTTGACGGCAAAGAACGAACCAAATTGAATAAAAAAATTAGACTTTAAATTTTTGGTTGTCACGTGACAACTAAGTGCTGTTTCTCGTAGTTTCAGTATAAAATTATTTAAACAAATGCCAAATCTAAGTGTTTGGTTTGACGGTATTTTTATGTGAAATGGCCAAACTTTTATAAAAAAAACTTCCAATAACTCCATTCATCGTAAAAAAATACGGACAGTCAAGTTAATTGTTTATGACATAGTATGTACATTTAAGCTACATAATACATGTATGTTTAAAGCTCATAATTTATATCTTTTATTTTTGAAATGTTTTGTGAAGGATTCACAACTTCGGATAAAATTAAATTTGTAATTTCAGCCCCTGGAAGTTTTGGTCTTTACATTGTTCTAGTAAAACATATCTTTCCAAAACTTTCATGAAAAAATTCACAAAAAATTTGAAAACTGTTGGAGATCTTGATAACATCCAAATTTTTCAAAGATGTATTATTCAGCGTGCAAACAGCATGTTCCGAAATTCATAAAATAAAACATTACTAGTCATCTACAAATTCAAAGCAGTTATAAATACGAAATTTTATCGCAAAAGTTATTGAGGATAGTATAGTAGTATGAATTACGTTGGGTGATGAACATTAAAATTATCCATAATCTCGTATGACTGGCTTATTATTGATAAGAAAACGCTTATTTCGATATTTGATTATAATAAATTATCAATTATTATAAGAAAACCGTTCATTCAAGAAAATAGATACAAAGATGTCCGGAATTCGGAACTCAACCTGAGCGCGAAATAAAACTTGGCGCTCAGACAAACAAAAAATTAACATTTTTATCGATAATTTCAAGTCAGCTAATAAGAAATGCTTTCATTTTTTGTGAATATATGTGAAGACAGAAAATATGAAAAAGTTTGAAATTCAAATTTTATATCAAAAGGAAAAAAAATTGGAATAAATTATCAAATTTGTTACCGGTCTAGTTCAAAACAGTAAGTTTTTAGTTAAATTGAGTTTCCAAATGAATTCCGCTGTTCTGAATTGGATAACGCGTAGATTACGCTTGTTATGTTGCGCGTCCTATTGCTCAACTCCCTATAGTTTTATCGCCAGAACCACTACACTTCCAAGTAACCGTATTTACTTATTTAGGATAAATGAAACGAGGTTAACTGGATTGAAATATTACAAATTCATAATTGAGGGAAAACAAAAAAAAATTGGAAAATTAAGCCTAAATAAAGTTTTTTCGGCTCTGATAAAATGTTGACAACTATTAAAAAATTTCGAAATCATGAATGCCACAGAAATACTAGTACATTTTAAAATGACATATCAACTTTTTTAAACAAATAAGTCGGCACAAACTGCCAGCAAACGTTTTTCATATAGAAAGTCTTCAAATGGGATCTGAGATAAAATTGATATAACTTCCTATTTAATGTCATAGATTTTATCATAAAAAATTATGGCATTACGTAGTTTTCGAAAGAAATGATAGGGACAGCCAAGCTTGAAAAATGTTAAACTTTAGAACAAAAGGGTAATTGTGAGAGTAGAAAAAGATGAAAATGGATTTTTAGGTGGCTCCATAGGACGAGGAATCGCGACAGGTCCTTCTTCGTAAGATGTAGAATTTCGTTTGGCGGCCAGGGATTTGGTTTCTTTACGGTCACGAATGTACCAAATTCCGAAAGAATAAAGTCAAAACAAGGATAAGAAGCCCACTCAGCAATCCAGCGACTATCATCATAGCTAACAAAAATATTTTATTTCTCCGAGTTCTGGTGAAAATAGGAAATTAATTAAGGGGGGTCGTGTGAGTGATTTTTACATTTTGGAGCTTGGTACGGCTGAAACTGATGACGGTAGAACATTTCTTATAAAAACATATGATAATCTATCCTTGAGCTCGCGATTCTCATTTGACAGTTCGGTACATTCCGACCAATCATCTGTTTAACCGCGGTTAAACCACAAGTTCCTCAGCTTTTTTTAAAGAAATGAGGATCCTAGAGCTTATATCCGAAAGTTTTGAGATTTGGTGAGAATCCGGAAATTTTCCGAATTTTGGTGAATAGGAGCTGTTTTTTGGTTTTGCCTCAGGGGTCACCAATTGGTTGAATGTGCCAAAAAGGTGTGTTTTCCGACGTTTTGATATAAGGATCTTCTGTGGAAATGAAGAAACATCAATTCGGAATGTAACAAGCTCAAGGGTCGATGAATATCGAATGGGAAGTATTTTTTTGAATTTCGGCCTGATTGGCTGTAAGTCGACAAAAAAATGCGCGAAATCGACAATTTTGACATAAAAGTGAGAATGAGAAATAATAAATACCACCAAAAGATTCCTTGGATACGGTTTGCTGAAAACGATGTTAGCAACTATGGTCAGATTTTCAGCACAGCGGATTCTAGAAAAATTAATAGTTTTTTGCAAATAATTTGTTTTAATCTCTGCACTGTTTGTGTTGAAAATCAGAACATAGTTTGCTATATCGTTTCAGCAATTCGTATCCAAGGAATCTTTTGATGGCATTGATATTTTCTAATTCATCACTTTTATGTTCAAAATTGTCGATTTCGCGCATTACCACAGAAAAAGCTTTATATCAAACGTCAAAAACACCCTTTTTCGGCACATTCATTGGTGACCCTGAGGCAAAACCGAAAAAAACAGCTCCCATTCACTTAAATTAAGACAATTTTTCGGATTCTCACCAAATGTCAAAACTTTCCGATATAAGCTCTAGGATCCTTATTTCTTTGGAAATAAGCTGAGCGACTTGTGTTTAACCGCGGTTAACCAGATGGTTGGTGAGAGTGGTACTGAACTGTCAAATGGAATCGCGAGATCAAGGATAGATCTATCATATGTGATGATGAAAAATGTTCTACGTCATCAGTTCAGCCGTACCAAGCCTCCGAAATGTCAAAAATCACTCACACCAACCCGGGTCACCCCCTTTATTTAAGTAGAAATAATGCCCGGGTGCGCAGCGGTAAAAACTAACGAGAGAACTACACGTAGTTCATACAAATTCTATTATTTTCGACACAAAAACGTTTTCTGTTCAAAAACCTAGACTTTTTCGCAACTTTGAAGACGCAAAAAGCGAAACAGGTCAAAAATACAATTTTAAATTAAAATAAATAATAAGTAATAATATCGAAAGTGGCCAGCTTTATTCATTACTTTCTTGTGCTACATTATTGTCACTGGTGTACATAGGGATCACCCAAAACGCACGACATGAGCGCGATTATTTTCTTCTAGAAACCATTAATTTATTACCAAGTTTCTTAACAAAAGATATATTTCAAATGCGAACCGACAATTTTTAATTTCTATCGACGACCGTCCATTGCAAATCCATACAAATTTAGCGCATCTAGTGCGTTAGAAAAGCGACCGCTCGCGTTTTTTCCAAGATAAGTATTGTACTATTTTTTTTTGAAGATAACCTGCAGTGTTTCTCGATATTTTTATCGTGAAATAAATTTTAAAATACATAAATCATTCATTATGAATTACAGTATGTGTTTATTTTACTTGCTAAATGAGAATTGTATTTAGGTCATTACGGCCAATTAAAAATGGAAACAAGGTGGATTTTATATTGAACGCCAAGCTATAGCCGATGTCAGGTTTGAAATATAAATCCACCTAGTTACCATTTTTTATTGGCCGTGATTACCTAAATGACAATTTTCATTTCGCAAGTAAAAAAAGACATACTGTATATCTCGCACGAGATTTGGCATCATAATACTTAAAGGAGTGGGTGTCGCAGATTTTGACAGTTTACGAAGCTTTTTTGGAAAACTGCATAGCTGATTCCCAAACTTTTGCATCTTCAAGAACAACTCTTCACGTGATTTGTAATTAAAAAGTAACTGATACAATCCCACCTACGCCTACACCTTCGCTTTTAAAAAGCCTCCTAAAAAACACTCAGAATGAATTTTTCTCTTCAATTTTCACCAATTTTTCATTATTTTTTTGTGTGAGGCTCCAAAGAAGCCACACACAATGCATTATTGTTTGTTGCCGAAATTTTGCTTTTGGCGGCCAAAAAGCAAAAAAACGAAAACTAAAATTATTGATTTATTTATGATTCAATTTAAAGTGCGCTAATTTGTTTTCTTTTGACGCTACCGAGTTAAAAATCGCACAAAATTCTTAAAGTGTTTGTATTTAAATTTGCGACTCCCACTCCCTTAACGCTGAATNGATCGGATCGGTCGCCTTTTGAAAAGATTGGATCGGATCGGTCGCCTTTTGAAAAGATTGGATCGGATCGGTCGCCTTTTGAAAAGATTGGATCGAATCGGGATCGGATCGGTTGTTCATTCTTCAAGGGTTATAATGCAACCTGGAATTAAGCCTTATTTTTCTGGGAAACATGGGAACTTGTATCGGTAATTATTCGGGATTTTCTCGTGATGTGCTTGATATAATTGTTGAATAATGATCTTCATCGGCTGCTCGTTCGGCGATAAAATTGGCAGTGTACTGCCAAAGTGTTGCCATAACTTCACGTTCTGCTTATTTTGTTGCTTTAATTTCCCAACCATTCTTGATTTTCTTGCGAAAGCGTGTTAAGGGCTTCGGTGCATTTTGACAAATACCGATATGGGCTCTTGATGAAAAACTTTTCACTGGATTGATATATTCTTCCCAATATACCATCAAAGTGATGATTCATAATCAAGGCAACTTTTGTAACTAGCGAATTTTTGCATTATTTGAGTTTGAATTTAACTTTTCGAATTCGAGAAATTATGATAAATTTTGGATAAAAGTACCAAACATAATTAAAAAATGCCTTATTTTTCGTTCAAATTTATTTTTCAATAGTTGTTTCAAATCAACGTAAAAAATTCTACAAAATGGCTACTTTAACTTTTCGACTTGGTGACTACATATTTTTTATATGCTCTTTGAAAAACCATATGACTATCCAGGTTTAGTGATTTTTGGTCAGAATAATTAGAAATATTTGAAATTTTTCTCATTTCTTGTTCAAATAATTTTCTTGGAATCCTTAGCTGAAATATTGGGAATGGCTACTTCACTATATTTAAATATGCTTTCGTTTTGTTTCTTCGCTCCTGTTTATACTCTGAATCATACTTTTTGATTGAAAATACGGTTTGCGCGAAATAAAGTTCAGCCCTCTTAGTCAAGAATTAAAAAAAATATTTTCACCGAGACTTGCCCGATTGGTAAACCGACCCTGTCGACCGTTTCAAATTTATTTTATTTAACTCATGAAAAAATATTTCTTTCGATGTGCTAAAATTCGTTTTTTTTCGACTTTTTTCAAAAATTTAAATTTAATTTCGACTTAAAAATCGTATGAATACATTCAATAAATTTTCAACGGTTGACAGGACGTATTTGTAGAGCTCCTAATTAATAAAGAATAGAAAATAAATTTTACTGTAATTTAGACACGTAACTTACAAACGCGCGTTTTTTGAGTGTTTTTCAAAAGACGATTTATAAGTAAAAATAATACATCTGAAAAAATTCAGATTATACAAAGTAAGCTGAAAGTGGCAACTTGTCTTCGAAAAGTTTTATTCGAAAATTTAAAGTGGCAAAAAGTTTCCATCAAGACAAAAAAAATTGAAAAAGTGCAAATCTGTCAAAATGCACCGAGGCGCTTAAGGGTATGCGACTGATTTGACATTTTCTGGTGAAATATACTAAAACTAAGAGCTTATGAGAAAACCGAAAACTACTTTTTGTGCTTTAGGATCTAGTCCTAAATCGTACGAATGTTACATTCAATATGGGTTTTTTAACATTTACACCAATAGTCACAGTATGTTTACAAGAAGACCCTTTCAAAACTGCAAAATCTATATCCTTCCTGACGGTTTATCAAATTGAGCTCAAATTTGTACAGAGCACGTAACGATAGTATGTTAATCTTTATAAACGAGCTTTTTTTGATCCGGCGTCTGAACAATTCTAGAACGGCAAATAACCGACAATTTTTCACAATTTCAGACTTCAAAATTGATGAAAAAGTTGGCTTACGTCAATATGATATTATGAAGTTTGAGTGGTCAAACTTGAGCGAACGTTATTTTTTAATTTCATTTTTTCAAAATCACTTAGAAAAAATCGAAAAAATGCGAAAATTTCGAATTTTTTCTTTATGATTGGGTTTGTAGTACACTTAATTATCACCTCGTATAAATTAAAAGCAGTTTTAATGCCTATAATGCCTTCATTATATCAGAGTCGCATACCCCTTTAAGGGGGCTGATGCATTTTGACAGATACAGATGTGAGCTATTGATGATAATTTTTTTATTGGGTTTATATATATTCTCCTCAGTTTACCATCAAAGTAATGTGTCATAAACCAAGCAACTTTTGTAACTACAAAATTTTCGATTAATTGCTTTTTTAGAAAAGTTTGAACATTATGAAAAAAATGCCTTATTTTTTGTTCAAAATATTTCTTTATTATTTGTTTCAAATCAACGAAAATCATTCAAAATTATTCAAAATGGCCACTTTAACTTTTCGCGTGGGTGACCACATATTTTTTAATGCTTTTTAAAAAATCAAATGACATTTTGTGATTTTTGGTCAAAAATATTTGGAAATATTTTGAAAGTTTTCCTCATTTTTTTTTCAGAAATTCAAACTTATTTTTCTGGAATCATCAGCTGAAAATATTGAGAATGTCACTTTTAACTTCATTCAAATATGTCTTCGTTTTGTGTCTTCGCTCATGTTTATACTCTGAATCATAATTTTTGCAACGAAACTACGGTTTGGCAGATATCCATTAAAGCCTTATTTTATCCAGAATTGAAAAAAATCCACCGTTTGAAATTTATTTTATTTAACTCATGAAAAAAAATATTTCTTTCGATGCGCTAAAATATTTTTTTTTCGTCTTTTTTCAAAAATTTAAATTTTAAATTTTAACGTAGAAATTGTTTAAAACCAATTTAATTAATTTTCACTGGTGGTCGAGACCGTTTTTTACGGCGTTTAATTAATGAAAATTAAATTTTACTTAAATTTAGACACCTTCGATAGCAACACGCGTTTTTGAGTGTTTTTTCAAAATACGATTTTTAAAGTAAAAATAATCGATCTGAAGAAAATAACATTAAAGGAAGTGAGCTGAAAGTTTTTATCCTAAAATTTTGAAGTTGCAAATAGTTTACCATCCAGAGAAAAAAAATTGAAAAAGTGCAAGTTTGTCAAACTGCACCGACCCCTTAAGTGTTAAAATATTTAAATCGACCTTTTAAAATACTGGGTAGATTGTTATAAGTTTCTTGACGGCAAAGAACGAACCAAATTGAATAAAAAAATTAGACTTTAAATTTTTTGGTTGTCACGTGACAACTAAGTGCTGTTTCTCGTAGTTTCAGTATAAAATTATTTAAAACAAATGACAAATCTAAAGTGTTTGGTTTGACGGTATTTGTATGTGAAATGGCCAAACTTTTATAAAAAAAACTTCCAATAACTCCATTCATCGTAAAAAAATACGGACAGTCAAGTTAATTGCTTTATGTTTAAAGCTCATAATTTATATCTTTTATTTTTGAAATGTTTTTGTGAAGGATTCACAACTTCGGATAAAAATTAAATTTGTAATTTCAGCCCCTGGAAGTTTTGGTCTTTACATTGTTCTCAGTAAAACATATCTTTCCAAAACTTTCATGAAAAAATTCACAAAAAATTTGAAAACTGTTGGAGATCTTGGATAACATCCAAATTATTTCAAAGATGTATTTATTCAGCGTGCAAACAGCATGTTCCGAAATTCATAAAATAAAACTCATTACTAAGTCATCTACAAATTCAAAGCAGTTATAAATACGAAATTTTATCGCAAAAGTTATTAAGGATAGTATAGTAGTATGAATTACGTTGGGTGATGAACATTAAAATATATCCATAATCTCGTATGACTGGATTATTATTGATAAGAAACGCTTATTTTCAGTATATTTGAGTATAATAAATTATCAATTATTATAAGAAAACCGTTCATTCAAGAAAATAGATACAAAGATGTCCGGAATTCGGAACTCAACCTGAGCGCGAAATAAAACTTGGCGCTCAGACAAACAAAAAAGTTTAACATTTTTATCGATAATTTCAAGTCAGCTAATAAGAAATGCTTTTCATTTTTTGTGAATATATGTGAAGACAGAAAATATGAAAAATTTGAAATTCAAATTTTATATCAAAAGGAAAAAAAATTGAAATAAATTATGAAATTTGTTACCGGTCTAGTCAACCAGGGGTCGGCACATCTGAAAAATTTTTTGGATCGGATCGGGATCGGATCGGTCGCCTTAATTTTTTTTTTGGATCGGAGGGATCGGATCGGTCGCCTCAAATTTTTTTTGGATCGGATCGGGATCGGATCGTCGCCTCAAATTTTTACTTATTCAAATCGGATCGGGATCGGATCGGTCGCCTTTTGAAAAAATTGGATCGATCGGGATCGGAAACCGATCCGATCCGATCCACCGATCCGATTCCGATCCGATCCAATTGTGCCGACCCCTGTAGTCAACAGTAAGTTTTAGTTAAATTGAGTTTCCAAATGATTCCGCTGTTCTGAATTGGATAACGCGTAGATGACGCTTGTTATGTTGCGCGTCCTATTGCTCAACTCCCTATAGTTTTATCGCCAGAACCACTACACTTCCAAGTAACCGTATTTACTTATTTAGGATAAATGAAACGAGGTTAACTGGATTGAAATATTACAAATTCATAATTGAGGGAAAAACAAAAAAAATTGGAAAATTAAAGCCTAAATAAAGTTTTTTCGGCTCTGATAAAATGTTGACAATCTATTTAAAAAATTTCGAAATCATGAATGCCACAGAAATACTAGTACATTTTAATATGACATATCAACTTTTTTAAACAAACAAGTCGGCACAAACTGCCAGCAAACGTTTTTTTCATTATAGAAAGTCTTCAAATGGGGATCTGAGATAAAATTGATATAACTTCCATATTTTAATGTCATAGATTTTTATCATAAAAAATTATGGCATTAACGTAGTTTTCGAAAGAAATGATAGGGACAGCCAAGCTTGACAAAAATGTTTAACTTTAGAACAAAAGGGTAATTGTGAGAGTAGAAAAAGGATGAAAATGGATTTTTAGGTGGCTCCATAGGACGAGGAATCGCGACAGGTACCTTCTTCGTAAGATGTAGAATTTCGTTTGGCGGCCAGGGATTTGGTTTCTTTACGGTCACGAATGTACCAAATTCCGAAGAATAAAGTCAAAACAAGGATAAGAAGCCCACTCAGCAATCCAGCGACTATCATCATAGCTAACAAAAATATTTTATTTCTCCGAGTTCTTGTGAAAATATGAAAATTAATTAAGGGGGTCGTGTGAGTGATTTTTGACATTTTGGAGCCTTGGTACGGCTGAACTGATGACGGTAGAACATTTCTTATAAAAACATATGATAGATCTATCCTTGATCTCGCGATTTCATTTGACAGTTTGGTACCATTCCGACCAATCATTTGTTTAACCGCGGTTAAACACAAGTTCCTCAGCTTTTTTTAAAGAAATAAGGATCCTAGAGCTTATATCCGAAAGTTTTGAGATTTGGTGAGAATCCGGAAAATTTTCCGAATTTTGGTGAATAGGAGCTGTTTTTTCGGTTTTTGCCTCAGGGGTCACCAATCTGGTTGAATCTGCCAAAAAGGTGTGTTTTCGACGTTTTTATATAAGGCTTTTTCTGTGGAAATGCCAGAAACATCAATTTCTGAATGTAACAAGCTCAAGGGTCGATGAATATCGAATGGGAAGTACTTTTTTGAATTTCGGCCTGATTGGCTGTAAGTCGACAAAAAAATGCGCGAAATCGACAATTTTGAACATAAAAGTGAGAATGAGAAAATATAAATACCACCAAAAGATTCCTTGGATACGGTTTGCTGGAAACGATGTTAGCAACTATGGTCAGATTTTCAGCACAGCGGATTCTAGAAAAAAATAATAGTTTTTTGCAAATAATTTGTTTTAATCTCTAGCACTGTTTGTGTTGAAAATCAGAACATAGTTGCTAATATCGTTTCCAGCAATTCGTATCCAAGGAATCTTTTGATGGCATTGATATTTTCTAATTCTCACTTTTATGTTCAAAATTGTCGATTTCGCGCATTACCACAGAAAAAGCTTTATATCAAAACGTCAAAAAACATCCTTTTTCGGCACATTCATTGGTGACCCCTGAGGCAAAAACCGAAAAAACAGCTCCCATTCACTTAAATTAAGACAATTTTTCGGATTCTCACCAAATGTCAAAACTTTCCGATATAAGCTCTAGGATCCTTATTTCTTTGGAAAAAGCTGAGCGACTTGTGTTTAACCGCGGTTAACCAGATGGTTGGTGAGAGTGGTACTGAACTGTCAAATGGAATCGCGAGATAAAGGATAGATCTATCATATGTGATGATGAAAAATGTTCTACCGTCATCAGTTCAGCCGTACCAAGCCTTCGAAATGTCAAAAATCACTCACACCACCCCTTTTATTAAGTAGAAATAATGCCCGATCAGTAGGGTGCGCAGCGGTAAAACTAACGAGAGAACTACAGTAGTTCATACAAATTCTATTATTTTCGACACAAAAACGTTTTCTGTTCAAAAATCTAGATTTTTTCGCACTTTGAAGACGCAAAAAGCGAAACAGGTCAAAAAATACATTTTTAAATTAAAATAAATAATAAGTAATAATATTGAAAGTGGCCAGCTTTATTCATTACTTTCTTGTGCTACAATTATTGTCACTGGTGTACATAGGGATCACCCAAAACGCACGACATGAGCGCGATTATTTTCTTCTAGAAACCAATTAATTTATTACCAAGTTTCTTAACAAAAGAATATATTTCAAATGCGAACCGACAATTTTAATTTTCTATCGACGACCGTCGATTGGTCTTAAAATCCATATCAAATTTTGCGCATCTAGTGCGTTAGAAAAGCGACCGCTCGACGTTTTTTCCAAGATAAGTATTGTACTATTCTTTTTTTGAAGATAACCTGCAGTGTTTCTCGATATTTTTATCGTGAAATAAATTTTAAAATACATAATTCATTATGAATTACAGTATGTGTTTATTTTACTTGCGAAATGAGAATTGTCATTTAGGTCATTACGGCCAATTAAAAATGGAAACAAGGTGGATTTTATTTTGAACGCCAAGCTATAGCCGATGTCAAGGGTTTGAAAATATAATCCACCTAGTTACCATTTTTTATTGGCCGTGATTACCTAAATGCCAATTTTCATTTCGCAAGTAAAAAAAGACATACTGTATATCTCGCACGAGATTTGGCATCAATAATACTTAAGGGAGTGGGTGTCGCAGATTTTGACAGTTTACGAAGCTTTTTTGGATAAACTAGCATAGCTGATTTCCCAAAAACTTTTGCATCTTGAAGAACAACTCTTCACGGTGATTTGTAATTAAAGATTAATCTGATACAATCCCACCTACGTCTACACCTACGCTTTTAAAAAGCCTCCTAAAAACACTCAGAATGAATTTTCTCCTTAATTTTCACCATTTTTCTTATTTTTTTTTGTGTAGGCTCCAAAGAAGCCTCACACAATGCATTATTGTTTGTTATCGAAATTTTGCTTTTGGCGGCCAAAAAAGCAAAAAAACGAAAACAAAAATTAATTGGATTTATTTATGATTCAAATTGAAAGTGCGCTAATTTGTTTTCTTTTGACGCTACCGAGTTAAAAATGGCACCAAAATTCTTAAAAGTGTTTGTATTTAAATTTGCGACTCCCACTCCCTTAACGCTGAATTTTGACAAATCCAATCAAAGATAATATTCCTAGAACTGCAGGATCTTATCAAGTGTCAAGTAAGTCGAAGACCAATTATTGCTGTAATTGGTTAAATTACAAAAATAAATGTTGGGGCAAAAAAAAACGCTTATGAGCAGGGGTTTTGCCGAAAAAATAATATTTTATCGGTAGCCTTCACGGAAAAATTTGATATGATCGGATCGAGTTTGCGGATCTGATCCAATTGTGTCGACCACTGCTTATGAGACATCATTCAAAAAAATCAAGATATCCTCAATATACATCCGTACTGGAGAATCAAGAGACAAGTAGGCAATGTTTCGAACATACCATATGTATGTCTTCAAACAATTGCCCGTATATATTATTCAATCAATTAGAAGATTAAAACAGACAAATTTTTTTTGTTAAACCACACTTTCTATAATTTTGGGCGAGAATAATCACCGGTTTTGGTTAATAGTATNAAAAAAAACTGGTTATTAATTCCGACTAGAATGATATTATACAGTGGGTGAGACCAATGGGCAACACACGAGCTTTTGGCCAAAAGTGTTGCACATTGGTCTAACTGTTGCCCATTGGTCACTGTTGCCCATTGGTCTCACCCACTGTATATGATTTAATCTTGTTCAACGCTTTGAAACTAAATATTAAGACGGTATTGGACATTGATACATTTTTAAATTCCGAAAAATACCCAATGGAACACATCTTTTCACAAAAGCTTGAGCATTTTTTGGCAAAAATTCATAAGTTCAGGTAAAAGATATGAAAAAATTGGCCCAGATTTCCAGTTATCCGATCGCTGAAAGCATCGGTTTTATTATCAATAAATCAAAAATTTATGAACTAGTATTTAAGGGGGGTACTCAACGGTTTTTGAGAGTTCAGATTGGGGCTCAAAAGAAAACAAAACAAGTTATAGAAATTCTGAAAAGCCTAAAATGAATATCTATCATTCAGCTCCCGTCCAAAAGTAGAAACAGAGTTTTGGAGCACCAGAGCACCAAGTGGGAGTAGAGTTCTAGAACACTGATTTTGACTTCAATTTCTTTTATCCCGGAAACGGCTTAATGGAAATTGATTACACCATGTAAGAATAACAATTATTACTAGGTTGACAGTTATCGGAAATATTTTGCGAAAATTGCAATCGGACTTGTTCTAGAATAATGAAAACCCGTAATTTCATGATATTTTAGAATTTGTAGCTCAGTTTTCTTAAAAACGACTTGATACAGTTTTGTTTCAATTTGATATTATTTGGAGAAAAATGTCTTCTCAATTTCTAGTAAAAAACTTTTTATAAACATCGCTCCTATTTATAGAAAATTGCAGATTAATTCAGCCGGAAGTCAATTTTCAAACTTTCTAGAAAAAAAAAATTGATCGTATTGAGTTGACAGTACCATTCAATGAAAGCTCATAGTCTACTGAACAAAAAATTTGCTTACGTCAGGTTGAAATTTCGATTCCTTATATTCTAGAATAAAGAAAATGTGAAAATTCCAAACTGAAACGAAATTTTCTCGAATACATTTTTTTTTAATTTGATATAATACGTGGAAACATGTAATCTCAATTTCCAGTGAAGTTTTTTTAATCATTGCTCCTATTAATGGAAAATTGCATTTTAGTTCAACCGGAAGTCAATTTTTGGAGTTTCTAGAAATGTATTCTCATCCGATTGTACCAAAAGTACCCTCAAATTGAAGCTGCTGCAAAACTGAATTTAAAAGTTGCTACTCACTTTTACTTATTTTTATAATTTTTCATTAAAATTGACGTTTATGTATTTTTTCTCAAAAAAGTACTTAGAAAAAAACTCGAAAATTTTGAGAAAAATCTCGATATTTTTTGTGATAAGAGCAGAAATGCATTTTGTGGCCTTCCTGAGGCTATTTGGTGCAGTTATTATGTCTTAAACCTGAATTAAAAAACCGTTGAGTACACCCAGAATTAAATATATTGAAACAGTAAAACTTACAATCAGTTTCGCCCTTTTGAATTTGTGTGGCACATGGCGCTACTTTTAAAACAGCGCATTTTTGAGGATCATAAACCATATCTTGTATGTTTTCCATTTCTAGCGAAAATGCTTCTTCGTCAATATCGTTAATATTTGAAATTTCAGAATAGTCTTCAGCTTCATCATCTTTTTAATGCATTTAGAAATTCACAATTCTTATTTAATTTGTTGTTTATTTAAGGCCCAGGATATTTTTTGGCGCCAAAAATTTTTGCCAGAAAGTTTTTTTGTGGAACCACTTGGTAACACCACTTTCAAACCAGTAGGTAACCATTTATATCATAATAATTATATCTCAATAATTTTTGGTTTCAAATTTTTATCTTGAAATTGTTTGGTGAGAAAAAACATTCATCACAGAACCAGCCAAAAAATATCAATTTCTCAAAATATAATTTTACTGCAAAATGTCAAAAAAATAAAATTAAATTGAAAAAATATAATTTTTCTAAGCAATTAAAAATGCCTTCCTTGTAATTCGCTGCATTGTGTGGAATTGTCGACATGTGTGAACATTTTTTCGGTCATGAGACCATTTTCACAAGTAGTTAATCGGAAGAGTTGACCTTGTGCATAAAATGGGCAACATTTTGGTTTTGTCGTCAAGGCCATGCATATTTTCCATTCTTTGTCTTTCTTAGCTACAAGAAATTAGTCAAGACAGTTACACCAAGTACGTATTTGAAGGAGCGCACAAAATTTCGAAAGTCATCACTCCAAATGAAAAATTCGGTGGAAAAAGTTTTCACAAAAAGATATTTCAAATGTGTACGCGTTATCTAAAAACCGAAATCGTCAGTTTCAACTTTTATTCGAAATCGTCAGTTCAAATGACCATTTTAGTGAAATTAACAAGATTCTTTAGAAATCGTAAATTCAATTAAGTTTGCGTTGATTTAAGTCATAAATCGTTAGTTCAAGTAATCATTTGGTTGAAATTTTCAAAATTTATCAAAAATGCGTTACTTCGAATGAATAAGATTAATGGAAAATCAGAAATCGTCCGTTCATGTTGGTGAAATTTTCTAGATTTTTCAATAATCGTTAATTCAAATCAGTGATTGTCACTTCAAATAATTAGTGATTCTTGTTAACTCACATGAATTTCGAACGAGAAAGCTTCGGCATTTCGAGCAGATTTTGTTGCTGCAGTATTTTTCCATTTTGACTCTGTAAAACATTTTTTAGATAAAGTTTTAATAAGAAAATAAATCAAAAGAATATTTTTTGTCAGCGAAACGTATATACAATTTTTAAGACAGCTTTTTTAGTTTCTGCCAAGTGTCCATACAAAGTAGATCATACTTTATTATTTAATATGGTGGCGTCAAATTAAATGAGATTCATACAGTAGTAATCTAAGAATGAGAGCTCGAGAGACTATCCCGACCGGAGCGCTTCTTCTGTTCAAAAAATTTCTCCCAAATGAAACCCATTAAAGTTTTTATACACATTTGTTGTATTTTTTAATCACCATATTACACAACTTTTTTATTAAAATACCGAGGTCGATTTTTTGCGCGGACACCCTTTACAAATTTCCGTTAAATTTTTATAATTTTAACGTCTTAGTTTGATTTCTAGTGGTTTATATTCGAACCAATTATAATCATTCATGTCGACTAAGTTTTCAATATATTTTTATGCCAATTGTGCCAATATATTTTAATTGATTTGTTTTGCTTAACTCTGAGCTCCTAAGAGCTTAAGAAAATAAGTGACTGCTCAAGGCCTGTTCGATCAAAATTTTCTCTTACTTTCTTTTTCTCATTCCTCGATTCATTTTAGTATAACAATTTATGTATATTTCTTCTCACTAAAAATAATATTTTACATTTGACAGCCCTTGTAAGATACAAAGTAAATTTATCGCAAAGTATTGAGAACCGTTAATGATAACCAACTGTGGTTAACCCTTAGAAGCACATAGCCATATAAGTGGCTCAAACCGATTTTAATTAAAAAACGAAAAAAAAAATTATTGTCGGTACTTTTTTCCCTAATGTATTATAAAACGTTGACAAAAAATAAGGATGGGAAATGCGCCAGTTTTAAAAGGTCTTTTAGGCTTTAAAAAATCAGAGAATTATCTTCATTGAATCGAGAATTAATATTTTGTTTAAATCGATATTTTCCATGAACATATTGAACTTATTTTCGACTATCTTTTTATTTTAAACAAATAAACCGTATGGCTGATATATGAAAGACAGAGATATCCAGGCCCTTAATTTCGCGATCTGGGTTGCTCAATAAGGGCGGTTGAAATTAGGTGTTTGACCAATAAAAGCGTTGAAAATAGGGGTCGAACGCAAACGCCCGACGCAGTACGAAGATATTCTTTTTTCAGATATTTGATCGATCGGACAAAATTAAAAAGTACCTTGTCCGGTCATTTAAAAAATGTATGTCGTGGAACCTAACATGTATGTTGCTTTTCGAATATTTTTGTAAAAATTTGACATTAAATTTCGAGAAATTTTAAGTCTTCTGTATAAGTTTTCTGTGAACACCCTATTGTTAAGCCCAAAAACTGGCTTTGTTGTATCGGCGAACCAGTTTTTCTTCGCCTTTACGGGTTAAAGATATTCAATTAAGTCAATGATTTACAAAAAATTCAAATTTATTCAAAATCATAGAATTTAGTAAAGTGTTTTTTTGTTATTCTGACCATGGTAATAGATATGGCTCGTAAAAGATTCGAAATGATGAACTTTTTCGTGGTATTTTTTATTTTACTATTCACTGATACGGTTTCTTTGGGTTTTAAGAGACTCTTTCACAAACTTAATAAACGTTTCAGCAGAGGGCCCACAAATCATAGGTTCACTACCATTTATCCGCGTCAAAATAAAATACTAACGGATATGCCCCTTAAATTTACGTTGACCTTAATTAAATGTAAAATTTGACTTTTCCGAATACGCTTTAAGGGGGTGGTCGTCGCAAAATGAGGCTCCAGGAACAAATTTTTTCATTTTTTTTAATATCTTTAAATGAAAATATTGACCATCTTTTTATCTTCAAACATGGTTAGGAAGGCACTTTTTAAGGGTTGAAGAAATATTTTGAAGAAATAAGTCGAAATTTCTTGATTTTTGGAAAATAAAAACACGATTTATAAAAAAACTTTAGCTGCAGATTCATGTTGGTTTTGAAAGTGTGACTTTAAAATCCAGGGAAGAGATACATTTTGATTTAGACCCCCAAAATAGGGTCGAAATAACGTTTTTTGGTGATACTGAAGCCAAATCAGAGAATTTTTCCTGAAACGCTCTATTTTGACCTGCCTACGTTCTGTCCGGTTAATTAAAGGCATGAATCATTGTTGTACCTTGAAAACTCAGGGAGGGAATTCATTTTGAAAAAAAAATTCGTCAGTTTTGTAAGCACGTTTCTGATTGGATCAGTCATCCGTCACTTTCGAATTATTTATAGCATGCAAGATTTTTTGTTAATTTATAACAAAAAGAGATAATATTTGGTCCAACGATTTGTACTTTTGCGACAATTGGCCATTGAAAACCCCTAAAAATGCAACGACCACCCCCTTAACAATCATAAATATAACTCGAAGTCTTTATATATCACACTTTGGTATAAATTATACTAAAAAAATATTCCAACATCATTAATTAACCGAAGTGTGATGAGGGGATATTTTCCTCTGAGCGAGGGATCGGAACAATTACATTGAATCGGAAAACCCATCTGATCCGCTTACTTCGGGAAATCTACCAATTCCATTTTTCGAGAACTTAACCGATCTGATCCTATTTTTTTGTGAGATCGCCCATTCGATCCAAGTTTTTCGACGGGTTAGCGATTCGATGTATTTTTCCAAATGTACCGACCCCAGATCTTATTCACTCTTGACTCTACTTGTTTTTCACTACTTCACTTTTAACTTGTATATATATTTCTGGGATCAAATCTTCTTTGTTTAATAATATGACTTCGAAAAAAGTCCGGATATAAACCTTTGTTTTATTTGTAGATATTAATATTCATACGATGTTAATATTAAAATCGGTAAAAAAATTATATTTTTGCTTTTCAGCTGAATTATTAACAAATTTTTCATACAACTCGCAAAGTATGGCAATTAAAATGACTAGAAAATCAGTCATATCTAGGACTATCTCAAGTGCATGGAGATTAAATCATAATTCTATTAAATTGCTTACTTTTTATTCACTCTCGGAAAATAAATTTATTTTCTGAATCTGGCTTTAAAATTAAAATCTATCTTGAGTTCAAATTCTTGCCTAGGTAAAGTATAAAGTCGAATCATGGAAAAAATTGATCCTTGCATATCTGATGATCAGATTCTGGTCCGGAGATATATCTCAGAATAGAATATTCAACTGTGGGATGTTACTTTTAAATGATACTGTAAATATTTCTTGTCGGGAAATATTATAGAGAGTTATTTTTTAGCAAGACATGAGTTGAAATTAAATAAAAAAAATGTGTGCACCAGGTAATCAAAATATCAAAATGACAGTCAAAAAATAAGCTATTTTTGATCAAATTTTTCTCTTACTATTCCTTTTATATTGATCGATTCATATTTTTAAAACTAAGTTTATTAACTAAAATTTTCATAATATCCCTTTATCACACTTTTGTTAAGATCCTGGCCCTGTGTGGTTAGCGTAGTGCAGAATTCATTATCAAAAGCCGGGATCTTAACAAAAGTGTGATAAAAGGATATTTAAGTGCACTTGCTGGTGTAAATTATTGGAAGTGTTTACCAAACTAGTCGTGACAATGCAAGTGGTTTCATCATAATTATGTCGGCCAGCAATTAATTCTCACGCTTTGAAGGATAATTAACAAATAAAAGTTATAAAAAATATGCAATGTCTTTAGATAAAATATCCAATCTTTTGTGCGAAATAAAAAACTATCGAAAATATTATTATTTATATTAAGAAGTTTAGAAAAACATTTGGGCGACTTTCAGTTTGATTTTCATATGTCATACTTGGTTTCCTCAGTGTTAATTGGCAAAACAGCAATGAACTAATCATGCAGTATCTCTGTAATATATGTCCAATACTAAAAACCAGTAACACCCTATTCACCTTGATGTGGCCCGAATAATAACAAAAGTATCTTTTGGAAATATCAAATCTTTCACCTGATCAAGTCGATACAGGCTCGTTTAAAAAATACTCTGGATTTGCATTGTTTCTGTACAAATTTTCTTGCTGAACCCTTGGGCATCATGAAAAAATATTGTCCTTATATATATAGAAATGTCATTTAATCACTTGCTTCAACTTTTTAAACATGCATTTACCGGGGCATTGTATTCACTTTTGATATATGTGCTTATTTTCAATAAAACTTTTAACAATAAAATATGTGTTGTTTTTTTTCAAGTATAAACATCTCAGAATTAAACCTAGAGCTAGCAAAACGCTGAAAAATGGTTTACCTAATTTTCATCTATTGAGTTTTTAGATTTCCATCATTAGCCGAGAGTTAAAATTATCGAAAATTAGCCAGATTGAGTATCCAAGTACTTCAAATAACAATACGGTCAAAAAAAATAGGGCGAAACAAACGGCCAATAAGTGGCGCGCACAAAGCAAAAAAGCCCTAATTTGTATTGTACACCTAAGGTATCACAAACCTTTTTCTTTCATTCAGAAATAAAGTTAAATTTCTAGAATCTTGAAAACAACTTGTTGTGGCACAATTCACTTTCTAATAAGTAAAGCAAATTGACATTATTTATTTTTTATATTCACGGTAATTGTCAGAAAAGTTGATATTTTCTGTTAATCTTGATTTTTTTACGTGTAATGATGATCCAGTATTGGAGTTTGGATCAGGGATATTTGAACTTACAAGCGACTGATTTTAAATTGTAACCAAATAAATTATAATGTAGAATTTGAAAAATAAAAATATGAAGAATTTTCTAAATTAAGAATATTAATGTGAAATATTGGCAAATAAAATTTCTTTGAAAAAATTTAAATATTTTGAAAGATCTCAAAAAAACATTTATTGAATTGAATTGTATATTGTGAAGTAATACAAATTACGTCTTAGCTGAAACGTACGTACGGTATAAGTTCCTCACAATCACTGTTGGCTCCTGCAAAATTTATTTATTTACTCAATTCCGCTACTTATAAAACGCAGATAATGTTGAAGTTTGGTTATAATATAATTAACTTCACCAAAACCGCAGAAATTATAGGTAGGTTAAAGTTGTCACAGCCTGTTACTTACAGGTCACTGGAAAAAACAAATATGTCATCAAAAAGTTAAGTGGTCAATTACTAAATACACTTGAATATACATCAGTCTTAGAATCTCTTCTAGTTTCATTACATACCCATATTGGGTCATTTCCGGTAATTTAAAACATTTGGCCGAAGCTTTTTTTATTTTCCAGTTGAACGCAAAAACCCTTTTATGATATCTCATACCGTATGACTCATACGGTATGAGTCATACGGTCTGTCTGTGATGACTTGGTCCGTCTGTGATGACTCGGTCAAATCTGTCGGACCTTAAACAACTACCTGGGTAAGGTAAGATGGATTCAACTGCGAACATTAACTGCTGTCTTGTGCAATTTTTTAATATAAATAGTCAGATAATGTTTGGAAAAAAGAAAGGAAAAACGTTACACCCTGTATAACAATATAAATGAGGCTGTAATTTTCCGTCTCAAGTAAAATTTTTTATTAACTTTTGAATTTTATTTTACTAAACAATTTATGCAAATTTTCAATTCTAATAAATTAAAAATTATTTCAATTATTACCCAAGATTAGGGCTGAACGAAAAAATGTTCAATTTGATCCAGCTGAAAGCAGAAAGATCTGATAAAACAAATTATGTATCTTGGCAACTCAATTGGATGCCGCAGGCATTATTACAGTGCATTATCATCACATTTAATAAATAATTTAAACAGTCAATTTTCGGTTAACGACATGATATTTTTATTTGAATTTATGCTTTAACTGTCATCAAAATTATTTCCACGCAAATCAACACGTTCAAAATGCTGACTTTGCACTTAAATCGACATCATGGCTAATTAGGCTGTGGAGGTCAATTAATCAAACGTCCCTCGAACAAAAACCACATGACTCGCCTTTCTTCAATCACATCACTTAACTTTGAAATAAATAATTCACTTATGTGAGGTTTTAAGTTTTGAAGGCACTGAACTAGATAAAAGTGTTCACGTTTAAACTTGCTTTTGACCTTATGTGGACCACTTGACGTTCCAGAAAAAATCAAGTGGGCAAAATTCTTTATAAATTCGATCCTTGGTGCAAACTTTTTACAAAATATCGGAAATATTTCTTGATTGAAATAAGGTAACCTGTTAACATATGATTAATCCTTGAATCTGGATTTTGATAATCATTTCATTCTCACACAAATTTTTGTCAAAATATACATTATTAAAAATCTATGCAACTTTTAAGAAAATACAGATTTATTGTATTTTGTACCCGCAATTAAATAAAAACAATTTCATCGATCTGCCATAATCCAGGTTTATTGATCAGGTCAGATCTACGAGTATTGATATCACGTAAAAACTGTATTTTCGTGATTTTCTGGACGACAGTCGCTCCACGATGCCTCAGCATACTGTACCTTTGTTAAATTTTATTGCTTCTTAGAAGTTGATGATCAAAATTGGCCACCACGTTAGTCGGCAATTCAGACTAAAAACATATTTCGAGGTTTGGGTTGAATTTTTGTGAACAAAATTTATTGAAACACTTCCAAGAACCTTATTTTTTAAAATGTTAAATGTTCACATTTGGTGCCTTTGAAATATGTCGGACTTTTAAGAAAAAAGACGCTGCGATTGATTCGGAAAAATCAGAATGAAATATTATCTGGATGATTCTTTGTCACGAATCCAGCGGAATAACCAGTCTCGTACTGTGTTTCGATTCGCAAACACGTGTTCTTTACACAATTAGTGAATGGAATAACAGGTCGTTGTTTAACTGCACATTCATATCTTTTTGCCTACATACCTACGCGATTTCTGTTACTGGCCTTCCATAAAATAAAAAAGGGTCGTATTTTTCATTTGGTATTTCGTTAGGTTCTGTTTGACATTTTGCTTAACAGACTGCCTTCTATTGTGGAATAACTTTAACTCGATCTGCCAAAAAACCTCAGTGAAAAATATTCTGATTTGAAGATGATACCGGATGAAGGTTACCTCCAGAAGGTGTGACTGGATCGAACTTTGACTCAACTATAAGCTTTAAAAAATTAATATATAAACAATATATTTGGAAATCAACAAAACATCTTAGTTTATACGTAAACTGTCTAAGTTCATTGATATAATACATTGCCCTTAATTTCCATGTTTAACTTACACTCTCAACCAAATGCATGATCAATATTTGTCCGGATAAGATTATTAGTTTCACGTCATTCTCTATAATTTATATTCTGCGTGAAAAATACAAACTTAAGGGGGTACTGGTCGCTGGAATTAACTTTTCCGGATGAGTAATCAGCCTAACCGAGAAACTTTGGGATAATTAAGATTAGCCATGTTGTAGATCTACCCTTAATCTTGTCAAAAAACCATATGCGTCAAGACTTTTGTTTCCGAATACACTTCTGAGATAGCGGTTACAGTTACAAAGGTGTGCCTTTGACGCAAATTTCAAAAGCTATCTCCTCCCAGGGGTTATTTAGAAAGCAGCTCAAATTATACTTATCCCGTTGATGACTTAAAACTTAGTCCTTTAGAAGCTTTTTTTTTTTCACAAAAATCACTGTCATTTTTCTAAAATCGAAGAAAACTACCGATTTTTGCGATTTTTAGCATATTTTCTTTCCACAAAAATCTATCATCCTCCTAGGTTATTTTGGAATCTTCACTCGAATTCGAAGCAAACCACTAGCACAGAACAAATTGAATAACTCCTCTTGAAGCTTTTTTTTCAAAATTTCTACCCCAAACGCAAAATATAAATTTTTGGAAGGTCACCGTGAAAAAATTCCGAAAAAAAATGTGCTTTCGATTTTTCGAAAGTAGTTATTCAAAAAGGAAGCCACGAAAACATGATTAGAAAATTGGCTTACGTCAAGGTGAATATTTCAAGTGTTTAGGCGGTTAAATTAAAGCAAACGTTATTTTTGAACTTCATTTTAAATAAACTAATACTTAGAAAAAAAACACAAGAATTTCGAAATTTTTTTTGATAATTTGGTCGATAGTACACTTGGTTATCATCCAAAATCAATTTGGACCATTTTCAAAGCCCAAAATGCCTCATAAAACCAGCGACCAGTACCCCCTTAATAACGTCTTTAAAACAAACTAAAGAAATATCAAACAACTATATCAAGGAGGCCGAATCAAAAATTTACTTTCAAAAAATTTGAAATAGAAAATAAATGTTTTTCGGCAAATTAAAAAAAATCGATTTGGCAGATAAGTGCATTTTGTCAAAGCGATATGAAAGAAAAAATTGTGAAATTTTTTTTTCTATTTTCAATAAAAGTGTTCATTCTGGCGAACGTTTATATTTTCAATTTCTTAAATATAAAAATATTAAAATTTCCTGACTGTCAAAAGAAATGTGTCATCAAAACTTCAATCTTTGACGTAAACAGCTGAGGCTAGAGCGCACCAGGATACAATTAATTAGCCATCGAAATTACCGCAATATTTTTTGTCACAATTTTTGGCCCCGTATTCTTGATCCCCTCCGCAAGAATGAGCCAACGTATTCTTGGTCCCCTTTCGGCAGGAGATCGTGTCCTAAATGAGCCATTTCGTCATAATAGTATAATGCAACTATTAACAAATACGGTTAAGCAATTGGAAATCAGACTTTGAAAGTCTTCGTAGACAGGAGAAAAGCCTTAGCTTTCTTTAACAAATTATTCATATAACTCTTAAATAATTTTTTTCATGTCATTAATTTATAAAACTGTTACATCTTTTATAAATTCAATCCCAAAATAAAAAGGAGACTTCACCCAGTTTCGCAAAAGAAAAAATTTGATTTTTTTTAAATCCAAGATTACTATTTTAACAAAAGGCTTCAGATAATCAAAGGGATAGAAAAAAAATGTGAAAGCAACCTACATACGTATCAAACGACCTAAGACTAAACGATACAATATGATCACAAAGCATTGAACTTTTCTAGCGCTTAGTATAAAAAAGTCTAACACAACCCTGCTTTCAACAGCCAATGTCATCTCAATTTTTTTTGCTAATTTTATTTTCCTGCATTTTGCTCACGCTAGTTTTTCGCTCTTGTAATCATCATCATGCCTTTTCTTGCATATTCGCGCTTTAACTAGTCGGAAAAATCCAATGTTACAATTTTCAATTTAATAAAAACCAGGAAAAAAGAAATTTATTGTCAAATTTCTTATCAACCCAATTCGTACGTTTTAATTTATTTTTATAACTGCGGGAAAATTCGGCTTTAAGAATCATAAAAAGTTTAAAAACCGCCAAACTTTTTTTGAATGGAGCAAAAAAATTTTAAAAAACATTTCTTAAAAAAAATTATTTATTTAATAAGTAATACTTATAATTACTAATTAATAAGTAATAATTAATAAGTAAAAAATACCTACTATTATAGCCTTTCACTATTACCAATGAATAATTGATCGAATATTGAATAACAATATATTTATGAAATTATGCATAAAAAGCAGTATTCTCAATAATAAATTTCACAATTAAAATCAAATTTTTCCCAAATTTGCGGTATTCATATAAGCTCCTAATAAAAATTTAACTTTTAAGTGCAAACTAACATTTTTAAATAAAGTTTCAATTTCATTTTCAGTGCATTTTAAAATATAATTCTAGTGAAGGTTATGGATCGGAAGTTCATTTCTCCATTTATAGCAAAATTAATTTTATATTTCTCTTCAGCCTACTTTCAAGTAATCTTGTCAATAAAAAATAAGTTTACCCTGATAATCCCAGAATAGATAAATCAAATTGATATATAATCAAAAACATTTTGACTCATGTTTTATTGTGAATTCTTGCCAAATTTTCGAATAGAAGATAAGACATCCTTAAAGATTCTACTACGAAAACGAATAATAAGACCGAACACCCAGCCTGATAGAATAGCAGCTAGTTAGTTTCGGCGACTCGGAGCGAAAATCATATATATTCAAACGCAATATTGTATATGACTTCGTTTTTTTGTACGGAACAGGTCCTATTATTGAAATTCTTGTCCTATTCAGTCTCTGTCTAGGACAGGTACTGTGGAGGAGTATACATTTTGGTGGATCAAATTTTTTGGTCGACTTCTTCGTAAACGATTCCTCGGATCAGACAGCATATATGTCCTGGGCCGGACAAGACCAGATATTTTTAACTTTTAGCCCCTCAAGTATGTATTACCGTAGTAACATTTTTGGTCGACAAATTTTTGCTGGATGAATATCGATTAAAATTCCATTCTTTGCATTAAAGAAGGTGGTTTATGCTATCAAAATGGTATTCCAAAAATGTATTTGTGCCACCTAAAATGATTAATTTGCACATGATTTTCTTCAAGTTTTGTAGTTTTTTTCTCTACGCATTTTTTTAATAGGCAAAAAGGTGGGCAGAAAAAAAGTCGACAAAAATTTATCCCCAAAATGTATACTTCCAGATACTGTCTAAGACAGGACTGAAAGGACAGAAATTTTGAAAATTTGCCTGCCTCAAGGGACAGGAACAGCGATAAGAAGTTTCAAATCTTGTGCCGACTCCTCGGCGAGAATAGGTTAACCGAAGCACAAATATTTAGAAGAAAATAAAAATCATAAAAATAATAGGCCTCATAATACTGTTTCGCCCGGGTCTAATTTCGCTTTTACTTATTTTTCGCCCGGGTCATAATTTTTGCCTGGGCGCATATTTTGCACCGCCGCCGCGAATATAATCGGTCCTCACAATACTTTTCGCCCCGGTCTCAATAATTTTTGCCTATAACCTAATTTCACCCGTGCCAATAATTTTGACTTTGGCCAATAATGTGCGCCCTCCACAATACTTTTGCCCGGGCTATTATTTTCGCCTGGCAAGAATTATTCGCCTGGACACATATTTTCGGCCCGGGCGAAACGGTCCGCCTGGGCCACTTTTTCTCGCCTGGGCGATTCACTTTTTTGCTGGGCCAGGCCGCCTGCGGGTTCAGGTCGCGTCAGTCGTCCTAGGGCGAAAAGTGCCCAGTCGCCCAGCTTTTGCAAGAACTGCAATGCAGATCCCTGCTCTTCAGCGTTAGTTAATGCCCCTACATTCTTGAGGTAGACTGAATAAAATAAATAAAAATATTCTGCCTAAACCGCGTATGATATTCAAAAATATTCACGTGAACAAATGTATCATGCACTTTTCAATGTGAAACATTACCAGAACAACATAAATCAAACTTTTTTGCAGATTTCAAACAACTTTCCGATACAATTATTTGTTTTATGTAAATATAGAATAAAATCTTTAGCCAAGGTCCCGGAAAGTGTTGTCCGTAATTCGCAATAACATTGCTCAACCGTGTTCATTTCATTAACACTTGCTAATTGAACATTATAAAAATTTTATTCTAATGTGCAATAAATGACATGTATTAAACGAAAATGAAAAAAGAAAAAAAAACAATTTAAAATAATTGTAGTTAACCAAAATATCATAAACTTGGTTCAAAATAACAAAACGCTTCAATTTAGCGAAACAGGGGGCTTGCTAAATTGCTTTTGGAAAACAAACAAGTTTTTCTCGTGATTTGTATTTCATTTCATTTCTCACTCTTGAAAATGGAATAAACCGAAAAGTTGAAAAATTATTTTTTCAGTGAAAAATCATAAGAATCCAATTTGGAAAAAAGAAGAGATAAACCTTACCCCTGTATTATTTTTTTCAAAGAACCCGTTGTAATAAAATAAAGTGATGCTTACGGAATAACTTTGATAAAAACAGCATATGCTGTGAATGCAGAAAAAAACGACAACTGAGTTAGGCGCATCTAAATATTCCAGATGTTTCTGCGAAAAAAATAAAAATTGAGTATTTCTAAAGGACTCGAACTAATTTGTTCCATTAACATACTGTATTTGAATTTTTTTCTTATTTCAAAAAAGTTTTAAACAAAGGTGCAACTCACGAGCCTCGTTTTACAGGGAGTTTAGGCAATGCCAAAAAAAACGAAAAAAACAAAGAACTTCTGTAACAATCCTTCGAGTATTTAAATCAGCCGATTTTGATGGTGGAAAGTTCAGGATACATAAATTTGAAAATTAAAAAATTTGCAAGGAATCCTGAGAAATTTACCGTGTGATTTCCATAATTCCTCAGAAAATACTTGGAAGTTCTTCAACTGGTGGAATTTTTTCTAAATGTTAAGAAAAATGATAAAAAAAAACTTGGTGTAGCGACACACTTTGCAACGTGTACGATTGTTAAAGTCAAACGAAATGTGACAATAATTTTATGTTCCAAAGTAATTACTTTAAGTATGGTATTAACTTTGAAATTGGCGGACTTTTTAAAACAAGATACAAATTACGAAAGTAACAGTTTAATGCATTTAAAAAAACGAACGTTACTTACTTCACAGACATCATCATCGTTTTTGTCCAGTTCTCCATTTTATTACTATCAATCTCTAATTTTTTTTACATTGTGGAACAACTTACAATTTTTAATATCTTTGATTTATTTATCACTCTTTTTTCTATGTAAAATAAATCAGTATTGTATTAAGGGGGTCGAGATACTTGAACAGTGAAAGTACAAGTCTCGCTGCTAATGAAATTATTACCCAAGCTCAAAGTGATTGACATTAGATGATCAGCGTCATTTATAAGCGTAATAAACCACATTTTGGAAAATATGAAAATTTCTTAAGATTAAAACTCACCAAATCTTAAAATCTGCGCTCAATAGTTTTAAAAACTTCTCTCAAATTCTATGCCATTTTATTGATAAGGGGTAACAGTATACCGTGAGAGTAAATCATATTTTTCGAAAATGTAATTTGTAAAAAAATAAATAAATTTTAATTTTTCAATAATAAGTCACATTTTCTCCTAGACCAAAGTTTTTATTATTATCTATTTTAATCTAAGAAAATATTGTTTTGAGGCGAGGCTACTAACATGAGCTAACTGGTAGTTAACACTGTAGTAAATTTCATCTTGAAATCTATTTCTGGTTTAGTCGGAATATGATATTTTGAAGCAAAAAAACTCTACTGTGTTTTTCGAGAATTTATAACTTTATTGGAAAAATTTTTTTGAAGAGGTAAAATAATTTCATCTAAGAACAGTAAGTACCTAAATTAATTGATAAATTCTAAGTCTGGTTCTTGTCAAAATGTTGGCACCTAAAGAGAGGTTGTATTCTTAATAATTTAATTTTTTTTTCGACAAAATCATTTCGGCAAACGAGGACTTATTTCCCTCAACCCAGTACTGAACCTTACAAAACTTCTCAAAAAACTTGCTGAAATCGAGCTCTCAAAACTAGAAAAGTGACGACCCAAACTTGCCTTACCGGTTGACTTTTTAATAAGCCCCAATTTTTATTTTTACTTAATAATCTTTTGACGAATTGCTTTTTCGTAAAATACCAACAGTCACGCCTCTTGAAGCCTAAACTTTTCAAGAATTTGTGAATAGAAAACGACTAGTAGTTTAAAGCTTTCCAAAATAGTAAATCTTTAATTATTTAATCTTTTTTGACCGATTGTATTGGTAAATAAATCCAAAAAAATATTTCTTTGATTGAAAGATAAAAAGACTTCTGAGGATTGTTATTTCTGTCAGCCTTCGCTGTTTTCAAGATTTCTGACTGATTCTAGGTTGAATTCTCTTTAAATTTTCGTATAAAAATATATTTGAGTATGTGTAGAGCTGACGTTCTCAAATTTTATTGATTCAGAAATTGTTAATTTTTTATTAATACGCCATAAGTCGCCATTTCCATTATTTGATTATGACTGAACTTTATCCGAATGAATATTAATTAACAATTGTCAGCTATATGTTAGCCGCTAGATTGTCGATAAAGTTGACTTGTTGTTCTTGGAAGAAGCAATGAAAGATTAGATCTTTGAAAATGATCCTCACCACCTTTCATACGAAATCAATTTTTAAATTGTACTAGCCACTCAGAGGGCACCGCTTCTAGCGTGGAGTATTTGGGGCTCTGAATTGGGCTGTCCCTTCAACATAAAGGAAAAGAATGACAAAATCGTTTTTGCGTGGAAACGTCGTGCGCTCTGAGTAGTTTGAAACTTTCGATATTGATTCACTTCTTGATGACTTTCTTTTAGGGAAGTATTATAAATAAGCAAGTAAATTAAACTGCAATAGCTCGTCAAATTCCCATCGTAGGGAAAAGTAAAATAACTTATTTAAATTCATTATTGTGGAAAATTCGGCGATATCGATTCAGAATGCCAAATATTTCATAAGTGCAATTTTTCCCTAATCTTTTTAAATGAGCCTTTTTTAATGTCTTTCTTTTATGAACAAAACCTGATTTTTTCGAAAAATGTCGTGTTAATATTACCGATAATTACAGTAAACCGCCGGAATATGGTGGAAGTCTAAAAATGATGACAACTTGCTCGACTTTTAAAGTTCTTTAAACAACAAAATCTTTGTTTTATTTTAGTTTAACCAATGCCTTAGTTACAAATCTGAGTACTAAATTTGCAACTTTCATTTCAACTGGCGATAAAAAACCTATAGGGCATAGTCTCTGATCACTTACTTACAGGCATAATTCTTTGTCCCTTTACATTTAAGTTTATGCTCAATCTCTATAATTTTTAATTGGTAACAAATTTACTATTTACGTTATAATTTATCACTTGTTTTTTATTTGATCATAAATAAGAAAATTTAATATAAAATTTCTTAATTATTCGTTTCGGGCGCCGTTGAATAAAGTCAATATTTTGCACAATAATTCTGAATAAATTTATAACCGTAGTTTTCATTCCGAAAATATTAATTTCGAAAGTAATTTTGGGCCTTCGACATATTAATTCCCGAATATATTTTTTTTTTAAATTTCCAATACGAGATATCAATTCCGATATATTCATTCCGAACGATTTAAATCCGCATATGAATTCCCGAATTTAACATCCCGGGATCACATCACTCGCTATCATCTTAATTTAAGTTAAATTTATTTGACAGTAACATGGTCAATTTTTTTGGTCAAGAGTAAAAATGATCAAAACGTAATGCATATCTTTGAATATAATTTATTCTCTGCAAACGTTCAGAGTTACGCATTATCCAAGCTTATTTAAAAAAATGATTTTGAAGTTTCAACCGTACATAAAAATACTACGTGTACAAATAGATTGATGTACCCTTAAATCAATAATTTATACTTATTATATTTAAAATTTTAAATAAAATTGGACAAAAAATTCTAGAAATACAAATTTGTCAAACTTCACGCAGCGTGAATCACCTCCAAATCATCAAGACATAAAATAACCTAAACTTATGGGTCCATAAGTGAACATCTAAAAATATTTCTTCCCATCACATTTATGGTTAAACAATTTGGCCTAAAAAAACGGTGCCATTACCAACTTGGAAAACTATCTTTTGTATTTTTGAATTTCTTTACCGATTCTGGAATCTCCTTTTGGTTCTTTGAAAGAAAAGTTTCTTATTAAATGCTTCCATGATACCTTGAGGTATACCAACTCAAAGCAAGGATGTTAATTCATATTTACATTAATCCGGTAATTTTTGATCAAGCAAATAGATCGATCATCAAATAAGGCGATTTTGATAAGAATATATTCCTGAATTCTGCCGTGAAACAGACAATTGGATTGCATGCTTAATCCGGTTAAAGGGCCTCTGGTGGCATTTTGATAAGATACGCATATCCGCGGATATGGGCTCTTGATAAAAAACTATTTACTGGGTCTATAATATTTTTCTCACAAATATACCATCAAAAATGGATGGTTCATAATCCAGGCAAACTTTTGTGTCTACAAAATTTTCGAATTATTGCTTTCAAGAAAATTTGAGTCGGATTAAATTTTTTCGAATTTTGACCAAATTATGAGAAATTTTTGGAAAAAGTTCCGAATTATTATCAAAAAAATGCCTTATTTTGTGCCAAGATATTTTTTGCCAAAATTATTTGTTTCAAAAATAAACGAAAAAAAAAACTCTTCAATAATGGCTTACTTTTACTTTTAGCGTAAGGTGACCACATGTTTTTAAATATGCTATTTGAAAAAATCATATGACATTTTTTTTGAGAATTTTTGTGGTCGAAACTTTTTTTGGAAATATTTTGAAAAATTTTCCTCATTTCTGGTTTCAAAAATTTTTCAAACCTAATTTTTCTGGAATCCTAAGCTGAAAATATCAGGAATGCCTACTATTCACTATATTAAAACATGTCTACGTTTTGTTTCTTCCGCTCTTGTTTATACTCTGAACATACTTTTTTGAATAACAATACGGTTTTGCGGGGCGAAAATACTTAAGTCCTTTTTACAAAAAATTAAAGAAAAATATTTCACCCGAGACTTGCCTAATTGGTGAAGCAAACCCATTCATCACGTAATTTAATAAATTTAAACTCATGAAATTAAATATTCTTTCGATGTGCTAAAATTTCTTTTTTTTTTTCGTTTTTTTTTTTCGTTTTTTAGGAAATTTTAATTTTCGATTTGAAACGTAGAAATTCATATGAAAAATGAATTATTATAAATTTTGATGGTGTCGGACAATTTTTGAAACGTTGTTTTATTATTCAAAAAAAAAATTAATGTAAATTTAAGACACCTAAAGTAGCAACGCGCGTTTTTGGGTGTTTTTTTCAAAAACAACGATTTATAAGTAAAAATAATCAATCTGAAAAAAACAGATTATACAAAAGTGCGCTCAAACAGTGGTAAATACGTTTGAAAATACTTTTATTCAAATTATGAAGTGGCAAAAAGTTTCCCCATGAAGACAAAAAAAATTGAAAAAGTGCAATCTGCCAACTGCACCGCAGGCCCCTAAGTTTATAGCATAAACCTTCAAATTAAAAATTTATACCAGCATGAACCCAGCATACGTCGCCAATTAACAAATAGATTTTAATTGGGACTGAACACTAAATGAATGCCACTATATAAAAAATCACAACTGATAGATACTTTACAACTTTGAAAAATATTAACAAAAAAAAGCAAAATCGTCTCATGAATCAATGAGTTTAATGATCTATGGAATTTAAATTTAAACTCAATCAAATTTTAATGTTAGTTTACATTTTTTTTTATAGTGATTGGGTAAACTTACACATGAAACTATGTAAATATCATGAACTCAATGAAGTACAGCTTGCATGATGAAGAAATATATTCCGAAAAACTTTTGCAACTAGTATTATAAATTATAATTCAAATAAAATCATATACAAGTGGGTGAGACGAATGGGAAACAGTGACCAATAGAGCAACAGTAAACCAATGAGCAACAGTTTTGGAGCCAATGATGCAAAATTGGGCTAAAATGATGCCAACTGGCAAACAATTTTGGCCAAAAGCTCGTTGTGTGTTGGCCAATTGGATCTCACACGACTGTATTCAAATGTATTTCTAGTTGCGAACGTTTTTTCGAATTTATTATATCTCGACATACCAGCAGTGCTGGATCCGCAAGTCGAGATAATTATTAATTTGATGTTCATAGCTTTGAAATTTATTTTAAAACCACCGGGGAACACATCACGGCACACCGCGGCATTCCGTTTCGATTAACATGTCTTTTCTTATTTGCAAAGATTAGAGCTCGCAAAGCAACCTCAAAAATCACTCAGTTTCGAAAAAACTTTTTGTGGGGCAATTCGTGTAACCTAATGTATAACAAACTCTTTGTTTTATTCAGAATAAAATCGGTAATTTTTCGTGATTATTGTAAGGTGTGCTTGAAAATTAATAAATATAACTATGTGGTGAGGAAAAAACTTGTTGCTTCGATTTATTTTACTTTTTTCAATTAAATATTCATTTAGAAGTAAGGCAATCTAATAGATCCGATTTATGATGGATAACTCTTTGTTGTTGCCGTGGTGAACGTTTCAAATAGAATAATGCTTATTTTGACGTCAGAAATATTGAAGCAGTGACCCAGTTAACATTGACCTGGGAATCGAAACACTTGAACGTCTAGCTATCTTTCCGGTGTCTTCCTGGAATACTATACAGTGAAACACTGCAAGATAATATATTATAACAACAGTATAACTGTGTTTACTTTATGTCTATTACTTATCATAACTGTGATTATTGAACTTGGTTGAACTAAACTGTAGTGATCGAATAATTGCGACCAAAACAGGCTTCTCAAAATCGAAAATACTAAAACATGTAAGATATCAAATGGTTTTCGATTGAAAAATGTGGACAAAAATGTCACATCCATAAGGGGGTAGCGGGTCCAAAAACATGAACTTTGTACTCCAATTTACCAGAAATACAAAACTGCTTGAAAAACTTTTGAGACTAGCCAATATGGTAGATCTTATCCCTGAAGTCTACAAAAATAATGTATCAAGAAATAATTTTTTGGCCGACCCTGGTGACCACCACGCAGCGACCGTTCTAGAACACCCAATCAAATTTCAAATTCCTACTCCCTCCTAGACTCTAGACCTAGAACTCACATGTGAGTCTCAACATACGATTTCACTCAAATTGGAAGCATGAACCACGAAAACTGATTTCTCGATTAAAGGGGACTTCAGATTTTTTGAATTTCGGACCAAGTATTTTCTAGAACTGCTCAAAAACCGCCCCAATTTCAGGTTTTACCGTCTTCAATTTCAGAAATGCAGTATAAATTTGAAAAAACAAGAAAAATACATGTAATGTTTGGGTGTCATTTAAAGGAGAATTGGATTTTTCGAAATTTTTGTGTTCAATTCTAGCAAATCGCATTTTTGTAAACCGGAAGTGAAAACTCAAAAAATAAAAGTCTTCGGATTTAGTCGAAAGTAACCAACAAATTAAAAGCTTGGGTGATGGCCGAGAAGAAAATCTGCTCTAACTTTTTCGATACTTTTGAGTTTTTCCGGTCAAAAGTTGGAAATTTCAATGTTTTCTAAAAAAAAAACTCAGAAAATTTTCAAAAAATGAAAATTTCGACATTTTTTGGGATTTTTTTTTGTTTTTTTTTAATAACATTTATGCTTTCTGATGTGTTCTCTAAGCAATTTCGTGCTATTTTTACACCCCCAAAGTACTCCTCAAAAAAGTACGACCGCTACCCTCTTAAGAATAATTTAAGGTCACTAACACGCTTAGGGGGGTGGGCGTCGTAATTTTTGAGGCCCTTTATAGAATTAATTTATGATACCATTATATCGGTTATGACTGAAGTTGACGCCAAGAATCTCATGGTAGCAATTATTTTTTTCAAAAACAATCTAGAACAAAATCTAAAATTTTCAAAATCGACTTATTTTTTTTGGCTTTACCCGCATAAAACCGGTATTCATCCATGATATGAACATTTTTAATAGGTGAATATGACCCACCGAAAACGATGCATGACAATTAAAATTATCGGAAATTGTCTTAATCGAATTCTAGAAATTTCATTTTTTTAAGTCAAAAATGTTTAACTAATTATCGAATTTGACGCTAGCTGATTGGTTAAAAAATTTTGAATTAGCCTTCTGGTTTACAAGCCCAAACTTTTGATTCAGTGACATCCAGCTTCAATTGGTGGTACTTTTGGTTCTGATCCGACAACTTTTTTTTTTTTCGACTTTTTATTTCCGGTTCACTTCATCAATTCTAGATTCTAGAATTAATTCAAATTCTTCTAATNGTTTTTAATCGAGGGTTTGTGAATAGAGGCGCATGCGTTGAAGGTCTTAAAATTTTTTATTCAAATAGAAGGGATAAATATCGGGTTTTTATGAACGATGAAAAACGTAATAAACGAAAAAAATCCGATATTTTAAGGTTCACAAATCTCAAATTCATCTCTATTCGGTTACTAGAACTTCTTTCAAATCCAAATTTTGTGCATTACCCAAATTTTCTTTCGAGTTGTTTTTTCGATGCAATTTTTAAATTTTCTCGGGTTGATGACCCTAATGTTTAATAAACTTTGGAAGTTACAGTATTAAGAAAGGTTTTTAGTTGGCAGTGTGATGCAAGAAACCGATATCTCCTACAGTTTTTCCGTTATCGTCAATGACCATTCGTCATAATAGTAAATGCACTATTAACAAAAAATACGTTAAGCATATTGGGAAAATCAGACTTTGAAAGTCTTCGTAGACTAGGAAGAAAAGCCCTAGCTTCCTTTTTCAACAAAAATTATTACATATTAACTCTTAAATAATTTTTTTCATGTCAATAATTTTATAAAACTCTTACATCTTTTATAAATTTTATATCCAAAATAAAAAGGACTTCACCAGTTTCGCAAAAGCAAAATTTGCCTTTTCTAAATCAAGATTTACTATTTCACAACAAGGCTTCAGATATCAAAGGGATAGAAAACAATGTGAAGCATACCACATACGTTTCAAACGACCTAAACTAAACGATCAATATGATCACAAAGCATTGAAACTTTTCTAGCCCTTAGTATAAAAAGTCTAACACCCTGCTTTTCACAGCCAATGTCATCTCAATTTTTTTGCATTTTATTTTCTGCATTTGCTCACGCTAGTTTTTCGCTTTGTAATCATCATCATCCTTTTCTGCATATTCGCGCTTTAACTAGTCGGAAAAATCCAATGTTACAATTTCATATAATAAAAATCAGGAAAAAAGAAATTTATGTCAATTTTCTTATCAACCCAATTCGTACGTTTATAATTTTTTTTTATAACTGCCGGAAAATTCGGCTTTAGATATAATAAAGTATTATAAACCGAAACTTTTTTTGAATAAGCAAAAAATTTTAAAAACATTTTTAAAAAAAATTATTTATTTATAAGTAAATTACTTATAATTACTAATTAAAAGTTAATTAATAGTAAAACATACCTACTATTATAGCCTTTCACTATTACCATGAAACTATTAGAATATTTGAATACAATATATTTATGAAATTATGCATAAAAAGCAGTATTCTCAATAATAAATTTCCAATTAAAATCAGATTTTTGCCAAATTTGCGGTATTATATAAGCTCCTAATAAATTAAACTGTAGTGCAAACTAACATTTTAAATAAAGTTTCAATTTCATTTTCAGTGCATTTTTAAATATAATTCTGGTGTAAGTTATGAATTCCGGAAGTTCATTTCTCATTTTTATAGCAAAAAATTAATTTTATATTTCCTTTCAGCCTACTTTCAAGTAATTTCTTGTCAAAAAATAAGTTTACCCCTGATAATCCCAGAATAGATAAATCAAATTGATAATATAATCAAAAACATTTTTGACTCATGTTTTATGTGAATCTTGCCAAATTGTTCGATAAAGATAAGCATCCTAAAGATTCTACTACGAAACGATAAAATAAGACCGAACACCCAGCACTGATAAATAGAGGCTAGTAAGTTTCGCACCTCGGAGCGAAACTCATATATTCAAACGCAATAATTGTATATGACTTCGTTTTTTGTACGGGAAAGGTCCTATTATTGAAATTCTCTGTCCTATTCAGTCCTGTCCTAGGACAGGTATCTGTAAGTATACATTTTGGTGGATAAAATTTTTGGTCGACTTTTCGTAAACGATTCTCGGACAGGACAGATAGATGTCCTGGGGCCGGACAGAACAGATATTTTTAACTTTAGCCTCAGTATTGTATACCGTAGTATACATTTTTGGTCGACAAAATTTTGCTGGATTGTTCGATTAAAATTTCCATTCTTGCATTAAAGAAGGTGGTTTATGCTATCAAAATGTATTCAAAAAATGTATTTTTGCCACCTTAAATGATTAATTGCACATGATTTTTCTTCAAGTTTGTAGTTTTTTCGTCTACGCATTTTAAATAGCAAAAGGTGGGCAGAAAAAAGTCGACCAAAAATTTTATCCACCAAAATGTATACTTCCAGATACTTGTCCTAGGACAGGACTGAATAGGACAGATAATTTTGAAATTTGCCTGCCTCAGGACAGGACAGGATAGAAGTTTTCAAATCTTGTGCCGACTCCTCGGCGAGATAGGTTAAACCGAGCACAAATATTTAGAGAAAAATAAATTAAAAATATGGCCTTCATAATACTTTTCGCCCGGGTCATAATTTTCGCTTTTACTTATTTTTCGCCCGGGTCATAATTTTTGCCTGGGCCATAATTTTCGCCCGCGCCGGAATTATCGTCCTCACAATACTTTTCGCCCGGTCATAATTTTGCCATAACCATAATTTTCACCCGTGCCATAATTTTGACCTTGGCCATAATGTTCGCCCTCACAATACTTTTGCCCGGGCCATTATTTTCGCCCTGGGCAAGAATTTTCGCCTGGACCATAATTTTCGCCCGGGCGAAACTGTCGCCTGGGCCACTTTTTCTCGCCTGGGCGATCACTTTTTGCTGGGCCAGGCCCTGCGGGTTCAGGTCGCTCAGTCGTCCTAGGGCGAAAAGTGGCCCAGTCGCCCAGCTTTTGCAGAATCTGCAATGCAGATCCCTGCTCTTCAGCGTTATTTAATGCCCACATTCTTGAGGTGACTGATAAAATAAATAAATATCTGCCTAAAACTGCGTATGATATTCAAAATTATTCACGTGAACAAATGTATCATGCACTTTTCAATGTGAAACATTTTACTCAGAACACATAAATCAAACTTTTTTGAGATGTCAAACAACTTCCGAATACAATTATTTGTTTTATGTAAATATAGAATAAAATCTTAGCCAAGGTCCTCGGAATAAGTGTGGTCAGTAATTCGCAATAATCTTGCTACACGTGTTCATTTCATACACTTGCTAATGAACATTATAAAAATTTGTATTCTAATATGTGGGCACATAAAAATGAACATGTATTAAACGAAAATGAAAAAAAGAAAAAAAACAATTTAAAATAATTGTAGTTAACCAAATATTCATAAACTTGGTTCAAAATAAAAAGCTTTAATTTAGCGAAACAGGGGGCTTGCTAAATTGCTTTTGAAACAACAATGTTTTTCTCTGAATTTGTATTTCATTCATTTCTCACTCTTGAAAATGGAATAAACCGAAAAGTTGAAAAAATTATTTTTTCAGTGAAAAATCATAAGAATCCAATTTGGAAAAAAGAAGAGATAAACCTTACACCCTGTATTTATGTTTCAAAGAACCCGTTGTATAAAATAAAAGTGATGCTTACGAGAATAACTTTGATAGAAAACAGCATATGCTTGTAATCAGAAAAAAACAACAACTGAGTTAGGGCCGCATCTGAAATATTTACAGTATGTGTTTTTTTTCTTGCGAACAAAAAATAAACAATTCGGGAGAATTCTCCCTAAATTATAGACGATTCTCCCGGACAATTGAGATTCTGTTCGCATTCAAAAAAAACACATACTGTATTTTGAAATTTTTTTCTTGATTTTTTTCAAAAAAGTTTTAAACAAAGGTTCACCGGGAAGTTTAGGGCAATGCAAAAAAACGAAAAAACAAAGAACTTCTGTAACAATCCTTCGAGTATTTAAATCAGCCGATTTTGATGGTGAAAGTTCAGGATACCATAAATTTGAAAATTAAAAAATTGCAGAATCCTGAGAAAATTTTACCGTTGATTTCCATAATTCCTCAGAAATACTGAATTTCTTCAACTGGTGGAAATTTTTTCTAGAATTGAAGAAAAATGATAAAAAAAAACTTTGGTTGCTAGCGACCACTTTGCAACGGTACGAGTTAAAGTCAAACGAATGTGACAAATATTTTATTTCAAAGTATTACTTTAAGTATGGTATTAAACTTGAAATTGGCGGACTTTTTAACAAGATACAAATTACGAAAGTAACGTTTAATGCATTTAAAAAAACGAAGTTACTTACTTCACAGACATCATCATCGATTTTTTGTCCTTCTCCATTTTATTACTATCAATCTCTATTTTTTTACAATTTGTGGAACAACTTCAATTTTTAATATCTTTGATTTTTTATCACTCTTTTTTCTATGTTAAAATAAATCAGTATTGTATAAGGGGGGTCGAGATACTTGACAGTGAAAGTACAAAGTCTCTCTGCTAATGATTTATACCCAACTCAAAGTGATTGATCATTAGATGATCAGCGTCATTTATAAGCGTAATAACCACATGTTTGGAAAATATGAAAATTCTTAAGATTAAAACTCACCAAATCTTAAAAATCTGCAGCTCAATAGTTTTAAACTTCTCTCAAATTCTATGCCCATTTTATTGAATAAGGGGTACAGTATACCTGGGAGTAAATCATTATTTTTCGAAAATGTAATTTGTAAAAAAATATAAAATTTTAATTTTTCATACATAAAGTCATTTTCTCCTAGACCAAAGTTTTTATTATTATCTAATTTTAACTCTAGAAAATATTTTTGAAGGCGAGGCTACTACAAACTACTGTAGTTAAACTGTAGTTAACTACTGTAGTTAAATTTCATCTTGAAATCTGATTCCTGGTTTATGTCGGGAATATGATAATTTTGAGCAAAAAACTCTATGTGTTTTTCGAGAATTTTATAACTTTATTGAAAATTTTTTTTGAAGAGGTAAATAATTTCATCTAAGCAAAGTACCTTAAATTAAGTTGATAAATTCTAAGTCTGGTTCTTGTCAAAAATTTGGCACTAAAGAGAGGTTTATTCTTAATATATTTAATTTTTTTTTTCGACAAAATACATTTTCGGCAAACAACTTATTTCCCTCAACCCAGTACTGACCTACAAAACTTCTCAAAAACTTGCTGAAATCGAGCTCTTCAAAACTAGAAAGTGGACGACCAAACTTGCCTTTACCGAGTTTACTTTTTTATAAGCCCCAATTTTTATTTTTACTTAATAATCTTTTGAGAATTGCTTTTTCGTAAATACCAACAGTCACCCTCTTGAGCCTAAACTTTCAAGAATTTGTGAATAGAAAACGACTTAGTAGTTTAAACTTTCCAAAATATAAATCTTTAAATTATTTTAATCTTTTGACCGATTGTATGGTAAATAAATTCAAAAAATATTTCTTTGATTGAAAGATTAAAAGACTTACTGAGGATTTGTTATTCTGTCAGCTTCGCTGTTTCAAGATTTCTGACTGATTCTAGGTGAATTTCTCTTAAATTTTCGTATAAAAAATATATTTGAGTATGTGAGAGCTGACGGTTCTCAAATTTTATGACTCAGAAATTGTTAATTTTTTATTAAATACGCATAAGTCGCCATTTTCATTATTTGATTATGACTGAACTTTATCCGAATGATATAATTAACAATTGTCAGCTATATTGTTAGCGCTAGATGTCGATAAAGTTTATTGTGTTCTTGGAAAGAGCAAATGAAAGATTAGATCTTGAAAATGATCTCACACCTTTCATACGAAATAATTTTTAAATTGTACTAGCCACTCAGAGGGCACCGCTTCTAGCGTGGAAGTAATTTGGGGCTCTGATTGGCTGTCCCTTCAACATAATAGGAAAAGATGACAAATCGTTTGCGTGAAACGTCGGTGCGCTCTGAGTAGTTGAAACTTCGAAATTGATTACTTCTTGATGACTTTCTTTTATGGGAAGTATTATTTAATAAGAAGTAAATTAACTGCAATAGCTCGTCAAATTCCCATCGAGGGAAAGTAATAACTTTTAAATTCATTATTGTGGAAATTCGGCGATATCGATTCAGAATTGCCAAATATTTTCATAAGTGTAATTTTTCCTAATCTCTTTAAAATGAGCCTTTTTTAATGTCTTTCTTTTATGAACAAAAACCTGATTTTTTCGAAAATTGTCGTGATTAAATTACCGATAATTACAGTAACCGGAATATGGTGGAGTCTAAAAATGATGACAACTTGCTCGACTTTTTAAAGTTCTTTAAACAACAAAATCTTTGTTTTATTTTAGTTACAAATGCCTCAGTTACAAACTGAGTACTAAATTTGCACTTTCATTTCAACTGGCGAAAAAAAACCTATAGCATAGTCTCTAGTTACTTACTTTACAGGCATAATTCTTTGTCCTTTTACATTAAGTTATGCTCAATCTCTATTATTTTTTAATTGGTAACAAATTTTACTAATTATCGTTGATAATTTATCACTCGTTTTTTATTTGATCATAAATAAGAATAATTTAATATAAAAATTTCTTAATTATTCGGTTTCGGCGCCGTTTGATAAAGTCATATTTTGACAATAATTCTGAATAAATTTATACCGTATTTTTCATTCCGAAATATTAATTTCGAAAGTAATTTTGGGCTTCGACATATTAATTCCGAATATATTTTTTTTAATTTCAATACCGAGATATCAATTCCGAATATATTCATTCCGAACGATTTAATCCGCGATATGAATTCCGAATTTTACATCCTCGATCATCACCTCGCTATCATCTTAACTTAAGTTAAATTATTTAACAGTATGGTCGATTTTTTTGGTCAAGAGTAAAATGATCAAAACGTAATGCATACTTTGAAATAATTTATTCTCTGCAACGTTTAGGGTTTTGCATTATCAAGCTTATTTCAAAAAATGATTTTGAAGTTTCAACCGTACAAAAAATACTACGTCTACAAAAGATTGATGTACCTTATAATAATTTATACTTATTATATTTAAAAATTTAAATAAATTGGACAAAAATTTCTAGAAATACAAATTTGACAAACTTCACGCAGCGTGAATCACGCTCAATCATCAGACATAAAATCACCATAACTTATGGTCCATAAGTGAAATCTAAAAATATTTCTTCCCATCACATTTTATGGTTAAACAATTTTGGCCTAAAAAACGTGCCATTAGTAACTTGGAAACTATCTTTGTATTTTTGAATTTCTTACCGATCTGGAAATCTCCTTTTGTTTCTTTGAAAGAAAAAGTTTCTTATTAAATGCTCATGATACCTTGAGGTATTACCATCTCAGCAGGATTTAATTCATATTTAATTAATCCGGTAATTTTTCGATCACAATAGATCGATCATCAAATAAGGCGATTTTGATAAGAATATATTCCTGAATTCTGCCGTGACAAAGAATTGGATTTGCATGCTTATATCCGGTTAAGGGCCTCGGTGCATTTTGATAGATACGCATATCCGCGGATATGGGCTCTTGATGAAAAACTATTTACTGGGTCTATATATTTTTCTCAATATACCATCAAAATGATGGTTCATAATCCAGGCAACTGTTGTGAGTACAAAATTTTCGAATTATTGCTTTTAAAGAAAATTTTGAGATCGGATTAAATTTTCCGAATTTGACAAATTATGAGAAATTTTTGAAAAAAGTTCCGATTATAATCAAAAAAATGCCTTATTTTGTGTCCAAATATTTTTTGCATTATTTGTTTCAAATAAACGAAAAAAAAAACTCTTCAAAATCTACTTTACTTTTCGCGTAAGGTGACTCCATGTTGTTAAATATGCTATTTGAAAAAGTCATATGAATTTTTTTTGAGAATTTTGGTCGAAAACTTTTTTGGAAATATTTATCCCTTCCTATTTCTGGTTTCAAAATTTTTCAAACCTAATTTTCTGGAACCTAACCCCCCTGAAACAATCAGGAATGCCTACTATGCAACTAATTTAAAACATGTCTACGTTTATCTCCCGACTCCTTGTGTTATACTCTGAATATTTTGAATAACAAATAACGGTTTTGCGGGCGAAAATACTTAAGTCCTTCTTTACAATAAAAATTAAAGAAAAATATTTCACCCGAGACTTGCCTAATTGGTGAGCAAACCCATTCAGCACGTAATTGTAATAAAATTTAACTCATGAAATATAAATATTTCTTTCGATGTGCTAAAATTTCTTTTTTTTTTTCGTTTTTTTTTCGTTTAGGAAATTTTAATTTTTCGAAATTTGGAACGTAGAGATTCATCGAAAATGATTATATAAAATTTTGATGGTGGTCGGACAATTTTTTGAACGTTGTTTTATTATCAAAAAAATAGAATTTACACACCTAAAGTAGCAAACGCGCGTTTCCCATGGGTGTTTGTTCAACAACGATTTATAAGAAAAAATAATCAATCTGAAACAAACAGATTATACAAAGTGCGACTCAAACAGTGGTAAATACGTTTGAAAATACTTTTATTCAAATTATAAGGGCAAATTTCCCATGAAGACAAAAAAAAAATTAAAAAGTGCAATCTGCAAATGCACCGAGGCCCCTAAGTTTATACATAAACCTTCAAATTAAAAATTTATACCAGCATGAACCCAGCATTACGTCGCCAATTAACAAATAATTGTTAATGGGACGACACTAAAATGAATGCCACATATATAAAAATCACAACTGATAGATACTTTAAACTTGAAAAATATTAACAAAAAAAGCAAAAGTCGTCTCATGAATCATGAGTTATGATTCTGATGGCTTTAAATAAAACTTAATCAAATTTTATGTTAGTTTACATTTTTTTTATAGTGATTGTAACTTCACACATGAATATACTGTATATCATGAACTCAATGAGTACATGCTTGCATGAATGAAGAATATATTCGAAAACTTTTGCAACTAGTATTATAAATTATAATTCAAATAAATCATATACAGTGGGTGAGACGAATGGGCAACAGTGACCAATGAGCAACAGTAAGACCAATGAGCAACACTTTTGAGCCAAATTGATGCCAAAATTGGGCTAAAATGATGCAAATGGGCAACAATTTTGGCGAAAAGCTCGTGTGTTGCCAATTGATCTCACACACTGTATTCAAATTTGTATTTCTAGTTGCGAACGTTTTCGAATTTATTATTATTTCGATATCCAGCACTGCTGGACCGGCAGTCGAGATATTATTATTTGATGTTCAAGCTTTTGAATTTATTAAAACTCCGGAAACACATCACCGCACACCGCGGCATTCCGTTCGAATAAACATGTCTTTTCTAATTTGCAAGATAGAGCTCGCAAAGCAACTCTCAAAAATCAACTCAGTTTTCGAAAACTTTTTGTGGGGCAATTCTTGGTAACCTAATGTATAACAAACCTTTGTTTTTTATTCAGAATAAAATCGGTAATTTTTCTTGATTATTGTAAAGTGTGCTTGAAAATTAATAAATATAACTATGTGTGAGGAAAAACTTGTGCTTCGATTTATTTTACTTTTTTTCAATTAAATATTCATTTTAGAAGTAGGCATCTAATAGATCCGATTTATGATGGATAACTCTTTTGTTTGCCGTGTGAACGTTTTCAATAGATAATGCTTATTTTGACGTCAGAATATTGAAGTCAGTGACCAGTTAAATGTGACCTTGGAATCGAAACACTTGAAACGTCTAGCTATATTTCCGGTGTCTTCTGGAATATATACAGTGAAACAACTTGCAAGATGATATATTATACAACAGTATAACTGTGTTACTTTCTGTATATTACTTATATAACTGTGATTATTGAACTTGTTGAACTAAACTGTAGTGATCGCAATAATTGCGACCAAAAACAGGCTCTCAAATGTCGAATACTAAAACTTAAGATAAAATGGTTTTCGATTGGAAAATGTGGACAAAAATGTCACACCCATAAGGAGGTAGTGGTCGCAAAAATGAACTTTTGTACTCCAATTTACCAGAATACAAAACTGCTTGAAAACTTTTGAGACTAGCCATATGGTAGATCTATCCCTGATCTANTGGTGACCACCATGCAGCGAGTTCTAGAACACCCAATCAAAATTTCAAATTCCTACTCCTCCTAGACTCTAGACCTAGAACTCACAATGTGAGTCTCACATACGATTTCACTCAAATTGAGCATGAACCACGAAAACATGATTTCTCGTATTAAAGGGGACTTAGATTTTTGAATTTCGGACCAGTATTTTCTAAAACTGCTCAAAACCGCCCAATTTCAAGGTTTACGCTCTTCAATTTCAGAATGCAGTATAAATTTGAAAAAACAAGAAAAATACATGTATGTTTTGGTCATTTAAGGAGAATTGGATTTTCGAAATTTTGTGTTCAATTCTAGAAAATCGCATTTTTGTAAACCGAAAGTGAAAACTCAAAAATAAAAGTCTTCGGATTTAGTGTAAAGTACCAACAAATTAAAGCTTGGGTGATGCCGAGAAGAAAATCTGCTTCTAACTTTTCGATATTTTGAGTTTTTCCGGTCAAAAGTTGGATTTCAATGTTTTCTAAAAAAAAAACTCAGAAAATTTTTCAAAAAATGAAAATTTCGAACATTTTTGGGATTTTTTTTTGTTTTTTTCAATAAATTTATGCTTTCTGAGTGTTCTCTAGCAATTTCGTGCTATTTTTACACCCCAAAGTACTCTCAAAAAAGTACGACCGCTACCCTCTTAAGAATATCTAAGGTCACTAACAGCTTAAGCAATCAATCATATAAATTCCTTACCGAAGGATTTATCATCTAACCCTGGATATACCGTACTAACCCGGATTTATTCCCTTATCCCATTAAAACCAAGGAACATTTTTTTAGCTCAAGCTATTGCAACAATTTTCAAGGCCTATTTAAATATTATGCGAAGCGGATTTGCCTCGATCGGCATTTAACTAACCAAGTCGATAATAAATTTTTTCATGCACTAATTTTTGCCGAAAATCCCAGGAAATTGTGCCTACTTATACTTTAAGATTGAGGCCTGCATTTAATTTGTTCCAGAGTGAGCTGGCTTAGTAGAATATTTCTTAAGGAATGAACAATTGTGTAAAAATGCAGAAAAACATCGTCTGGTACTCAGTGAGAAAAGGCGATTAGCTGCCGAGTACTAGACAATGTTTTGATTCCGTTTTTAAGCAATTGTTCATTCTTAAATTGATATTATTCTTAATTTTAAATTTTTTTATAGCTCTAGAATTTGACCATTGAGTGACGTATAGTATACTAATTAGGTGAATGGAATGTGGAATAAAAATACAGGATTTGTTTCCTTCTACGTACAATCGGAGATTCGCTCTGATTGGCCAATAATTAGGCGTGACTGACACGTCAATTTCAATCTTATAATTAATACTGTACAAGGCCAATTAAAAAAAAATTGTTTCGGAAACTGGCTACACCAGCAAAAAATGTCAACACTCTTATCCCCTTCAACTTTTCACGGATTTCACCTTAAAACAACTCGAGTGTTATCAATAAACTTATTTTGACAACTTTAAAACTGTAGAAGATTTTGACGTGAATAACCCTTCGAAAAAAAAGATTTAGAGTTTGACGTCAATATTATTTTTTTTAGTGGCCTTGTACCAAAACATAACCCACATCTAGATGTGACACAATCGCGTTGACAAGAAAGCCACATTCATAGAACAGAAACACCTAAAGTTATATTTGTTAACATATTCTAGAAAGACTCTTTATATTTCTTCGAATAGATTTAAGCATTCGCAATTTGTTTATTGTAAAATTTAGGAAATTGATATTTATATTCAAATAAAAACTGAATAAATATTCCTAGGAACGAGTTGAAAGACTTATTTCGTTATTTGACCCGTATATGGGCCATCTCAAATTGAGATTCTCAATTCATAATATCCTAAATCGACCCGAAACGCTCTAAACATTTTCACTGACGCTTAAGCTAAGTCACCGGTAAAGCTAACTCACTATCGTATAATATGTGATTTACGATCGTGGTATGTGAAAAGCGTGGATCAGAGAATTTGGTCAAATAAATTTTATCAAAAATCGTGATCCCCACTGAGGATTCTCCATTATCACTACTTTGACGGATAAGTAGGATGCGCAGAGGGTAAATTTCTAACTTTTGAAAGGTTGCTTCGAAAATAAATTGAACGCGATACTAGCAGCTAGTCTAGACTCCAGTAACTAGAGGCACAGAATGTGATGTGATTGATTATGTTGAATAATGAGGTAAACTTGATTTAATTTTTTCGTCACTAGAATAAAAGTTGATCCTGAATGGTTCTCGTGAGTCACTTCTGAGAAAGTACTCTTAGAATATCTTCTCCATTCCCAGTGGACTCATGTGAACCTATTTCATGGTTATGTGACGTCATATATTATGACGTCATAGTATGACTCATCGATGACGTCATGAAACTCAATCGATGACGGACTCATCATGACTTCATCGATGACGTCCATCAGGTTTACATACCGATATGATACACTATATGGACTCACTTCTTATTACTCATATCATTACCAAGCGTGGGAACTCATATACAGCGCCACCCTATGGCATCCAGTCTGAACAAAGATGAGTCACTTATCGTGACTCATATGTTGTTGAGACATGAGAACTCACCTACGCCGCCATCTTATGGCTTCCCACTCAACACTATATAAGCTCGCACTTTCACAATAAATAAGGAATTCATTAGTTTAAAGCCTGGTTTCGCTTTTTTTATAGCAAAAAGCAGTTCGCAATGAGCATTTCCTTCAAATCCTATACATTTGGTGCCCTGAACAATTGACGAATCTACGCCGTGAACATAGTCCAGTACCTTGAGAAATTAATCTACGCAAAATGTATTTCAAAATACAGTTTTTGCAGAGTATTTTTAACAAATCTCACCACGCTTGCTGTATTTCTCTATTAACTTAAGAAATCAATAAATCCAGGTAGGTTTAATCTTCAAGTATTATTACTTGAAGAATCGTTAACTATTATGCTGCTCTGTCTTTTGGTTAACCACAACAAAGTAAAAAGAAGTCATGGAAAAGTTCATGTTCAAATCTTAGCCACGTTAGGTCATGCGATGAATCCTATCACGAACGTAATCGCATGCGTTTATTTGGAACAAATTTTGCAATAATAAGCATTTGATAATATTGCAGTGATGAAGTTAAAGAGTCATTAAATTCCCTTAAATCAACAACACTTTCAGTTAACATGAATTTTCTTCAACTCATACATGGTAATGCCATCAAAACCGGACCACTTCAGTGGGACAATCGAAATAAAGTAAATATTAAATCAACTATAAATATGTCGAAAAGGTTGCAAAACTTAGCAAACACTGATGATCGATGCTCTACTCATACAAGAAATATAAAGCAGTAATTCGATTTGAGGGCAAACCAACAACCAGAAGATCATTCCTCGACTACCCAAACCTGATGAGTTTAGTGCTGAAATACGTCTTTCAAAAATCGAATCACAAAAGACGTTATCTCAAGGAGAAACTTAGAATTTTTTAACCCAGCAAATTATATAAGTATTATATGTACGTCGCTAAAAAAGCACGGGACAAGACAGAAAATTCATTTTGTCCATGGATACCGCCTTGATAGATTGGCTTCCCGAACGAATCCATTACTGGTAGCGCTGTCTGATTTACAAACATACAAAGATGGAGAATACAAGCTCAACAATATCAAAGAAAGATAACTGGTGTCAGCTGAGATTTGACAAATAGAGATTAAAACTCCGTCACTTAGGAATTTATTTTATTAGTTAAGTATTAACTACAAAAGCTTTTCGAAAACAAAACGAACCCAATCCTGGTAGAATTTGATCAACATTAATTCGAAGTAACAGAAGTCAACAGCACAATTCAACTACGATTCACGATAAGAAAGAAACTATTTTAATTAACCAACTTCAATTCGCGAATAATACTTCGTTTCACTTCACCAACTTTAAAACGGTAACAATTTTTAACCATATAATTATGACCTTAGTCGAGATTATTGTATGAGGAATATTCATACTCACCTACTATTTTTTACGAATGTTAGCTATACTCACCTTCAGAATTTCTAGGAAAAACTCCAGAAAAAATATTCCTGAATGATAAGCTGTATTTGTTGAACAAATTAAAATGAAGAATTACACTATTAAAATCATTATTAATAATTTAGTTTTTTTTCTTTTCACTTCAGGTCCTACCTTACTCAATAAGATATCATAGACAAAGCTTTCAATTTTTTAACAAGTGTCACTCAGAATTTTCAAACGAACCCTGTCCTCAGACAAGTGTCAAATCGGCCAATACTTACTTTTGATATACCCTTAATTCCTTTTATATTAGATAATTATGATTGAACTGTCATTCAGAAGCCCAATTGTATTTTATATTTGAAAGCATTGTCGATTTTTTCTTATAAAATATCGTTTTTGATCCAAACATACTTATTTTTAAATTATTCAGATATCATATAAAAAAAAACTACAAAACAGATTTGCATCATTAAAAATAGATTTTTTTCTCCAAATTTCTTCTAATTTCTGTAAGGGATTTTTTCAGTTTAAGGCGCGGCGAGTCTCGTTAAATCTTAAGTTTTTTCAAACAGTAATAATTATTTCGAACGATCTCAAAATATTTTTAGCCATAAACGAATTGATTGAAAGATTTTTTTTGTTTGAACTATATTTTCAAAGTTGCTTAAAAATATTTGATTGGACCCATTATATTTATTTTAGATGCGTCAAATCAATATTCGTATTCAAGGAAAGTCTTTCAAATTCTTTTGTTAAGGTTTTGTGGCTTCTTTTCATTTTCGTTATTTGAAATATAACCAAATCGCTTCATTCTCGAACCAGACAACGTTTTGAAATATCACATCGGAACCAAAATTAAAACACAAAAATGTGCAAAAACTGTTAGCAGTGACTGAATGTTCACAACACTTACGTGCGCATCGTTTACATATTGGGAGACCACGTCTTACATAGCCAAAGCTGAGGCATGTTTTCCGCTAGAGCATACGGCACTTGTCTAAGTACAGGGCGCTAAACTAGATTTCAATTTTCAAGAACTTGTTTCTGAATTAAGTTTCAACTTTTTATATATTAATTTATCTGATTAATATCACTCTTCTCCCAATTAGAATAAATTTTCTCAAAAAAACTCTCTTCTTACAATGTAGATAATTCCTTTTTCTTTTTTTAGAAACCGATTTGTAACTATATTATCCTGCACACAAAATTCTGAATCCAATTATTTCTCCTCCACCACCGCTTGTTATTAATTCACTTATTCAAACGATTTAAACTCAAAAGAAAATCACAGGGAGAAGTAATGAGTGGATTCTCGTGAGCCACTTTCAATGAGAAGAAGCATTCACTCTTAAATACAATCTTCTCATATCCCTGGGACCCATTCTGTGAAACCTATTCTCATGGTTATAGTGTGACGTCATAATCATATGACGTCATCAGTAAGACTCACGATGACAATCATCAGGTATTACATACCATATAATACACTATAATGACTCACGTCCTTATTAATCATATCATTACCAAGCGTTGGGGGAAACCCTTTCATATACAAGCCGCCACCTTTGGGCATTACCAGTACTGAAACAAAGCAAGATGGAGTCCAGCTTATCGCTTCTCGAATATGTTGTTGAGATGAGAACTCACCTTACAGCGCCATCTTATGGCTTCCACTCAACATTATATAAGCATCGATTTTCACAATAAATAAGGACATTATTAGTTTAAAACCCGTTCGAGCCTTTCTATAGCAAAGAGCAGTCTCGCAATGAGCCTTCCTTAAATCTTATAACACCAATTCAGGGAATTAAAACTCATAAAAATATTATAGTAAAACCTTAAACATATAAGATTATTTAACTTTCAAGATTGTACGATAGATAATTTCAAATTTAATATATTTAGATTTTTTTTACATGAAAAATTATTAATGATAATTTATCATTGTTAATCAGTAGTTATATCATCGAATATATTTAAAGCTTTATTGACAGAAAATGGTTTGCCTGGCGATTTTGCCAAGCTTTCAAATAATGAAACTAATTCTATTTTTTCGATCTAAACAAAATTGATGAAAAATATCCAAATCAAATATAAAACTTTAATTTCACGAAAAGGGGTCAAAACCCAGTTGGTTATCGTTTTATTTTTCAAAAATTAATAAATTTTTTGTTTCGATCTTGAGAAAAAGAAAAATTTATACAGATCTGCTTGATAATAGTTTCTTTCTTCTGAGTCATTTCTATTCAATAATTGTAATTATATTTCGAGAATTCGATTGAGAAGTAACAGCAACAATTTGAATTTAAATTGAATCTAGTGAATCTTTAATGTGTTCAAAAAAAGCTACAAATTTAACCAATTTCATTTTTGAGCTGAAACAATCACTTTTTCAGTTAAAATCTATATCCCATCATCTCTAATCATTATACGATCAGCATAATATCATATAATTTATATGCCAGTAAATTTTATCAGAGGCTGGTAGCCATCACCAAAATTGTCACCTTAAACTACATTAAAACGTGTGAGCGTTCCAAATTACGTCGTTATTTGAAACGTTTTTCATTTTATCAGGAGTATCACAAACTTATAATAAGTTCAAATAAAGTAAAGTAACTCAACGTTTTTTCTAATTATTAGCAACTTCGAACGCCCACTCAATTTCGGCGATATTGGCTCTTTCGGCGATATCAGAACTGGCAGGAACTTATTTTAAAATCGTAAAATTGTACTGTTATTTGGGGGATATAATATCCCGGATATTTGGCCGGCGATATCGAAAATTATACCTTGGTAGGTGAAGACACCGCTGCCCTATCTTTTAACTAGGGCGGGAGTGCCTACACCTACCAAGGTATAATTATCGATATCCCCTATTCACACTTTTGTTAATATCCCGGCCCTACTACTTAAAAACGTTTCCTAATCAGGGCCGAGATATTAACAAAATCGTGAATAGGGGATATAGCCCCCCATGTAGTATGTATTAAAAATTTTCGTTACAGTCTGTTTTTTGTAGTCCGGATATATGGCAACTTGCTGTAGATGGAATTCCCGCCAATAAAAAATGGCAACTAGGCGCATTTTATTTGTTAACTGTCAGTATCGGCGATAGCTCGGCTTCCAAAATATAATACACTTAGTTACCATATTTTATTGGTGGAAATTTTATTCACAGCAAGTTGCCATATCCGGACTAAAAAATAGACATACTGTATGTTTATTTATAATTATTATCTTAAGAACACTATCGATGGACTCCACATCATTTTCTGAATGTGTATGTTTCTTTTGACCAAGAGGAAGCACAACCAGACTTGCATTTCGTCGGGTCACACATCCTCCCCAATAAAATTTCTTTTCCGTTGTTTTCGGTGAATCAACACTTTTAATCGAATCAAGTGAATCTTTCAAGTGGTCGGAAATTATACTTAAAAATTTCTCTTATTACAAGTTCTGATAGCCAGTCAGTTTTATGAGAACCTAGATTTTCGGAAAAAATATCTAAATGTACATTTTCGGTCTTCAAACCCGAGTTTTGCTCGTCATTGGAACAAACATTTGAAAAGTTTTCCAAAAGATTAAATTGCTTAATTTTAATCCTGCTTATTATTCTGTGACAAAAGTGAAAGCATAAAAAGGGGGAAGTAACGTTGACGAGATGTTTTATCGTGCAAAACGTCGTTTGTGCAGATTTCACAAAATGAACGGTGAAATTTTGAAATATTTTAAGATAATTAAGTTCAGAGTGTACATTTTTGGTCGAAATTGTTCCTCTTTCATGGACTGTGAAATGCGTTGGCGAGAAAAGTAAATCATTTGGTATAATAATTCCTAGTACGTGAAATTGTCACCGAACACTGAATTAAGCGACCTCACGCAATTTTCTTCATTTGGAAATGGTGAAAGAAGCACTGGAGAACTGTGATACCGGGTTACGCATCGCCCACAGGAAAAAGCATTATTCAGATGTTGGCCGGGATAGAAACTGCGTCTAAGACGATGATTTGCTCGTGTTTTTTTCCAACCGAAATGTACCTTGAAATTATATTGAACGCACAATTTCGAAAAAAAACTTGTGTTATCGTCATAGCTGTGCTGAATAGGGATGGGCACTGAACAGATCATTTTTTTGATCAGATCAGAAATTTCGAGCCTCAAAATTATCGGGTTATTGCCCTCAATTTTTTTTTATTCAATTTTTTATTTATGGTACTTATTTGAATTGTTTATTCATTTTCATTTATTTATTAAAAATATTATCAATAATAATTTAGAATTTTAAATCAGGGGTCGGCACTGCCGACTCGGCACAATGAAACCGAATCGGATCGATTATCGGCCCAGGTCATATCGATGTTTTCATTCGATTCGATCTGGTACAGTCAGCTTTTGTATTGGTGGTCCCAACACGATTCAGTACACGACACCAATACAGAAGCTGACTGTACTATACTGTATGGTCAAAATCTAAGTACTGACTCCTAGTTGACTCGATACGATCCAGCTTATTTTATTTTCGTATCAGTTGATCGGTTGACCTATATCCCCTATTCACACTTTCCGGAATATCCCGGCTCTGTATAGTGAACGTAGTTTGTTTTTAGCAGTAGAGCCGGGATATTCCGGAAAGTGTGAATAGGGGATATGATCCGGTAAGATAAATTTTTTTTGCGCAGCCCTTTACTTTTAATGAGAAGAACTTCATCCGATTCCATCACAATGGAAAAATTTTGATCGAATCGGAAGCAAATGTCAAAAATATGTGAACGGAACGGTGGAAAATCGAATAAATATGGGATCGGATTGTTTTTTCCGATCAGAGCAAATTCTCTAAGATTTTTTAGGTCGGTTCCCATTCCTGTTCCTGATTATTGGCTCTTTTATGATGTTTTCTGTTACTTTCAGTTCTTTCTTGACTGGTCTTTTGAACCATTCTTGATATTCGTTGAACACAGCACCTTTTGGTACAATTAAAAGTTAATAATAATGAAAGTTCGTGTCGCGAACACTTTTCTTAAAATTAGAGCCAATAGCTCCCTTTATAGATAATATTTACATTGTATAAGATATCCCTTTAAGAGAAAGTTACTCACTAATCACAGAGGTGCTGTATGAGTGTGGAATTTCGAGCGATGAGTGAGCGAGAATATACTAGATTCCCTGGTTAGTGAGTAACTCTACCTTGAAAATAATATTATGTAAATTTGATCGTGAACGAAAAATATAATTTTTTTTTCAATCGTTTGTAATTTTTCATCAATCAGCCCTTGACGAGTCAATAATAAAATTAATCTCACGTAAAATGAGCATTTATATAAATGCGACATTTAAAGTTTTGAACGGGCAAAACTAAATCTTTTAGATTTAAAGATTCAGCAAACCTTTAACTTTATGGGGAAATGTAACTATGTGACATCATCAGGGCTAACGCGCTAAAAACAGGCACTTGAGAAAAATGTTATATGACTTTGAGATTAAGGACCTAAAAGTTTTTGGTGATGACAATTTGATTTGCTCCGATAATTGGTGACGCTGTTTTAAGTGTCCAAAAACCGAATTTTTACACTTTTAAAAATTAAGGTAATTGCATATCGAATTTAACTATCATAAGTATTTTTTCAAATTCAGCGTAAAATTGGGCTCCGGATTGACATCTGATAACCTTTGAAAAAATACTTCGTGGGGTGACAGTGTCACCGTGACACCGGAAATCGAGGTGTCCGAATAATTGAAATATTTCAATTCATAATTTAGGCAATCTGGAGCACAATTTCAGGCTGAATCCGGATAAATAGCTACGATGGAAAAATCCGATATGCAATTACCTCAATATTAAATCGAATACTTGAACCACCCGTGACAGCGTCACCAAGTGGTTGCACCAAAAAATACTTTAAGCAAAAATTTTAAGCGCCAAAACCTACATTTTTTGATTAATAGAACTTTCATCGGGTAGCTGACTTTTTGCGTGTTTGTCATGGATATCATTGATTTCATACTTGCAAACATTGTCACTCGAAAAATGATCGAAATATTATAAAATATGAAATTTGTACTTAAAACATAATTCTCGCATCAAATCCTGCATAGCAAAGCAATATCCCCTATTCACACTTTTGTTAATATCCCGGCTCTACTACTCAGCGGTTTTTGACATTTTAGATCAGGGCTCAGAAGAAAACGGAACAAGTTATAGAAATTCTGAAAACCCTAAAAGGAAGATCTATTCTTTTGCTTCCGACCAAAAGTAAAAACAGATTTTTGGCACAAGTGGGAGTAGAGTCTCTAGAACAGCTGATTTTGACTTCAATGTTTTTATCTCAGAAACGGCTTAATGGAAATGGATTACACTTTGTAAGAATAACATTAGTACGCAGGTGAAGTTATCGGAAATGTTTTGCGAAAATTTCGATCGGGTACTTGTTCTAGAATATGAAAAACTTAAATTTTAATGATATTTTAGGGAATTTGTACGCCAGTTCTAAAAAACGATTCGATACATTTGTTTCAATTTGGTTTTATAAGGGAGAAACATGTCTTCTCAATTGTCTAGTGAAAAAACTTTAATTTAACTCGCTCCTATTTATAGAAATGCAGATTAATTCAGCCGGAGCAATTTCAAATGATCTCTAAAAAAAATCAATCAATTAACAGCGCACTGCTCTACTGGACAAAAAATCTGCTTACGTCAGGTTGAATTTGACGCCTATATCTCGAATCAACGAAATGTAAAATTCTAAACTGAAACGCAATTTTTCGTCGAAAAACGATTCGATAGCTTTTTTCTTTTTAAATTTTGATATATACGTGCAATATCCATGTCTCTCAATTTCCAGTGGAATTTTTTTTTTTAACACATCCGCTCTACTACTAGAAAAATTGCAGTTTTGGTTCAGCCGGACGTCAATTTTTTGGAGTTTCTAAGCAAATTTATTTTCCATTTGCCGATTGACGAACAGTTCCCTCAATTGAAGCTACTGCAAACGAAGTAAAAAGGTGCTACTCACTTTACTTTATTTTAGAATTTTCCATGAAATTGAGCGTTTATTACCCCTTTTTCTAACAAAAAAATTAGCCCTTTAAAAAACAGAAAACGCAAAAAAACAAACGCGAAAACCCTTTTGAGAAAAATCTTAAATTTGTATTTATGATAAGAGCGAAATGCATTTTGTGGCCTTCTTGAGCTCTTTGTGCACGTTATTATCGTCATCTAACCTGAATTAAAAAAACGTTCGAGTACGCCCTTAAAACACATAGTTTCCTAATCCAGCAGCCGGGAAATACTAACCACAAGTGTGATAGGGATATAAACAGAAATCAAGATGAAAATAAATACTTACTCCATACACAAAACAATAATTCAGAATGACTGGGTCTTTCAAATTAATCATCCGAAAATAGTTAAACACATATAGATTATACACTCGTTCAACGTATTCAAATGTGAAATCCAGGAAAATTAATGCTTTTTAAGTGATATTGATTGTTTACTCATGCTCCGAAATCTTTAATGGTTAGAATAAATTAAAGTAAATACTTATTTATTGTTGTGTGCTATTTCAAGGTGACCATATTAAAAAATTAAGAAATGAGTCGAAGCGTTTTCCAAAATACTGAACATGAAAATATAAATCTGGAGTTTTTAAATAAATTTCCAACCAATATCTTTAAAAACAATAACCTGAGCAACGCTCAACTATGGCGCTAAAGAGTTAAAGCTGTGTTAACTTTATTTTTGGCAAGCTTCGGTTCGAAAAGCATAGAATTTTCGAAGTTAATTTCGACCAAACCGAGAAAATGTTTTTGTTGACTCATTACATCTTTAAAGCCAGGTTATCAAATAAGAATGACAACATTAAATATTTAAATTTTTACAGCTTTCCAGATAAAGTATTTACAACAACAAGTGAATTTTAAAAAAGAATCAAGTTCTGCTGATAAGGTTATTTTCAACCAGAATAGTTTGGAATAATTTTCGTAACGAATCATCTATGTCATCGCCTGCAAAATCTTTGATGGGATCCAGCAGTTTGTCAATGTCTGACAATTTTCTCCTCATAATATTGTTTTCAGTCGAGATTGTGTTCAATTCCAAGCTCAAATTTTCAATATGTTTGTCGGTTTCTTCAAAATTTATTTCCGTTATCTGTAAAAAGCAATTATTTCTTGGATTTTTTTTATATTTTTGCGAGATACAATATATTGATATCAAAATAGTAAAAACTAAATTTTTAACAAGCTTTCGAATTTTATTAATTCATCTTCAGGTAATGTGTTAAAAGTAAAAGTGAGTTAAATTCTGCTTCATTTACCTGAAGATGAATTAATTTAATTGAAAATCTTGTTGAAAAATTAAATTTTTACTATTTAAATGTCAATTTCTTGAATTGAACCTAAGAGGATTTCACCCAAATTTTTTAGAGTGACCTTTAAGTGACCAAAAAATAAGTTGGTCACTCGGTAATTTATAACTTTGTTTTTGATTTGAACTTTTTTGCAAACTCAAGTTATGACGCATCATATTAAAAAAGTTCAAAATTGTGGTCACTTAAACCAAAATCCGAATAATTTGGTAAATCAAAAATTCTCTAAAGTTAAAGCTTGATTGGTACATTTAGAGCTTCCAATCAAAATCGTTTAAACCTGCCACAAACCTCTCTTAATCTGATTGGACCTGCCTATAAACTATAGGCAATGATGCGTCATAATTAGAGTCAGCAAAAAAGTTCAAATCAAAATAAAAGTTATAAATTACCGAGTGACCAAACAATTGGTCCACAATTTTGGTCACTTAAAGCGCGCGCTTTGAGTGACCAATTTATTGAGGCTTGGGAGTTGAGAAAATATTGGTCACTTAAAGCGTGCGCTTTAAGTGACCAAAATAAAATTTCCCCTATCATTATAGCTTAGAAAAAATGACAGGTGTGAATTGGGGTCAAGCACGGCGAACAAATATTGGTCACTTAAAGCACCCCCATTTTTTATCGGTTAACTTTTTTTTTCGTTAATTTTTTGCTACTTCAGAATTTTCGAATAAAATTTATTCCAAATGAAATTGCAAACCTTTGAGTTAATGTCATTTGATCTGATTTTTTTAAATTTTGTTTTTAATTTCGTGAATTTTGTCTTGAAAAAAATGAAAAAGCCGAAATCTATATTTTAAAATTTTCAAAAAATTTGGAATAAAACTGAAATTTCAGCACATTGGAAGAAATATTTTTCTCATGAGATGAATAAATCAATAAACGGTAAGAATTTGAAACATTACGCGTAAGATAATTCTAGCTGAATCACCCAAAATGGACTTTCTACAATGTGCGATTATTCAAACTCTTAATTTCCAAGTGACCACATTGATGACATAAACTTGTTTAGACTATATTGGCGGTAGTGACCACTACCGGGGACACTGCGGGGCCTACAGAATATTGATTTTGGAATATTAAAAATTGGCTAGACAATTCGTATATTTCTGAATGTTCAAGTTTATTTACCCGAAGTTCATCATAATCTATTCGAGAATTTAGATTCCTGATTTTCGTCTCCATATTTACACGAACTTCATTTAGTGTTCTCTCATGAATTGTATGAAGTTCGTTGATTCTATTTACTGTTCGGCCGACCAGATTTAATTGATGAGATCTGAAAAATTACTTTACTTGAATTTGGTCGCTTATATAGGTCAGATGTCGACTTATGGGGGTAACCGACGGGTATCAAAAAGCGCTGCAGGTCTCACGATGGGATCTGAGCGATTATAATTTTATTTGTAAATTATATATATATTCATCTCTTGGATTTGAATCGTAATTTAATTCTGAATTCCTGGGATCCTATTGACGTCATTTATGTGAACTTTACTGATAATGAAGTGCCCTGCTGTTGAACTGAGACGAATTTCAGCAGCCTTTTCTTCAGTCAACCCTCAGAGTGAAATTTTAACTCGCTATTTGAAACGTGTTTGATCTTGCGTCAAAAAGGATATCTTTTTCGAATTAAACTACAAAAGGTTTTTGTAAGGCTTTTGACTCATTAGAATTGTATTTCACAAATTCTTGAATATTTGAAAAATCGACCTGATCTCGAGTTTCGACTGGCAAGACTACTCAAAACCCGCCGATGGAAAAAAACAAAACTCCGATAATTTTTGTAAGATTACTCAAATTCACCATCGGAAAATTTTTTGCTCTTAATGTTTATCCGCCGCAATGCTATCTCCAATCCGGGAAGAGAGCCTGTTTTTAGGAAACGATACAGAAATTTCGGCTTGATTTTTTAAAAGGGGCCCTCTAAGAGGGCCCCTCTTCCCGGATTCAAGATAAAGTATAATTGGGAATCCAAAACTTAAATATCTTTTTTTGTTTGTTTTAATATTTCAATTCATCATATAATTTGACTGATGTTTGTCGAGCTCACCTTTCAAATTTGAAGTTTTCTTTTTGACTGTTAATAATATCGTTCATATCATTCAGTTCTAGTTGCATCACAGTAATTTCTGCCGACGCCTCATTTATGAGATCAAATAGATTATTGATATCGCCAGTAACAATCGAGTTTGTAACCAGTTCTTCCACTGTTTTCTCAGCTTGAGTAATTTTGGATATGAGACTGCGAAGATCATTTGATAGCTGGAAATTTATAATGTCATGATGGTGAAATAGTTTTGAAAAACCATGAGATTATCTTTAATAGCATTCGCTTTAAATAATGTGCTTTCTGGCGCCGTTTTTAATATTTCGAATTTCAATCAAATACATTAATCATGTACATTAACCTTCAATTTTTGTCCACTAACTCTTTCAACTTTTTGGTGTGATAATTTCTAGAAGTTTATAAACCGGGAAAATTTTTCGACTGAAAAGTTCGAAAAAAAGCATCACCCGCGCATGTTTGTTTCGAAACGCAGAATCACTTTCCTTATAATTAACTCTAACTTATATCATGTCAATATATCCCTTTATGACACTTTGGTTAGAATGCGTAGCCAGTGGCTACAAGCCACTAATCATTTCAACGTGTTATTTGAACGTTGTGGCTACGCATTCTAAGCAAAGTGTAATTAAGGTATATCAATAACGGGGGCTCCTGGTCCTTTTTTACTAGTTTTTAAGCCAATTTTTTTATTTAATTCGGCTTTTAAAAACAACTCATCCGATAACATTCTTAGATAGCTCAAACTGAGCACAAATATCTTGTGAAAAAAAAAATTAGTTCATCAGATCAATTTATTTAATCTTTTTTCTTAGATTACTAAAATTGTTAAATTACTAGTTTTTCTTAAAAAAATTGGTGACAATTGTCGGATTCGGACAATTTTTAAAATTCAATTATTTATCAGATATTTGTGCTCTGTTTAAGCTATCTAAGGATTCAATCGGATGAGTCGTTAGCAAAAGCTGAATTAAATAAAAAATTTTGACTAAAAATCTAGTAAAAAAGGACCAGGAGCC
>SCLH01000303.1:27684-49000 GCA_004367855.1 Oikopleura vanhoeffeni | reverse complement strand
TTTTGTTTGTTTTAATATTTCAATTCATCATATAATTTGACTGATGTTTGTCGAGCTCACCTTTCAAATTTGAAGTTTTCTTTTTGACTGTTAATAATATCGTTCATATCATTCAGTTCTAGTTGCATCACAGTAATTTCTGCCGACGCCTCATTTATGAGATCAAATAGATTATTGATATCGCCAGTAACAATCGAGTTTGTAACCAGTTCTTCCACTGTTTTCTCAGCTTGAGTAATTTTGGATATGAGACTGCGAAGATCATTTGATAGCTGGAAATTTATAATGTTATGATGGTGAAATAGTTTTGAAAAACCATGAGAATATCTTTAATTGCATTCGCTTTATAGCCCTTTATCACCTTTTGGTTAGAATGCGTAGCCACTACTCCTTTTAACGTGTGATTTTAACGTTGTGGCTACGCATTCTAATCAAAGTGTAATTAAGGTATATGACTCAAATCCTTGAAGTATTTACTCATTAATTTTAAAAATTTATTTCGTGTCTAACAATTATGAAAATTATCGCAATCAAAATGTTAACCAAATTCCCCGGAAAACTCATGAGCAAGCCGATTTTTCTGTGTGCTGTTGAAAATGATTACAATCGTTTTCAAGTGCACATGACAAAAATAACATCTACTTGATGCATTCTGGTATTATGAGCAACTTCTTATCACGAAAATCTTATAAACCAAATTAATTTAATTAGCAACATAATGTCACAGAAAACGAATTGTAAGCATAAAATTCATACGAAATAAAAATAAAGAGTGGGTTCCATCTTCAAACAATCCTACAGGATTTGCCAAAAACAGAATTTTTTAATACAAGGAGTAACACGAAGTAAAAGTGCCTGAAATGAACGTTTTCGAGGATATTATCCCTTTAAAAAGTGTATTGTAAGCAGGCTTCTAAAAAAGATAGCTTTATCCCTTTTTATCCCTCTTCATAGCAAAAGATAGGGATCACTTACGCCCACGCTCAAAATTTTCCCTATCTTTTGATTTGAAGAGGGATAAAAAGGGGATAGAAGCCATCCCTTTTGAAAGCCTGAGTGTGAGTCTACACTTACGTTTCAACAACAAAAAATAGAAACCGCAAAACTATGAGAGAAATTTTTATAATCCTTCAATTTACATTTCGTGTATTTGTTTTTATTTGTTGCCTCTTACCGCAAGTTGGTCTTTATGATATTTGTGAATCGAATCATCTATTTTTATCTTCTCAGTTTTTCTCCGTCTATTCAAGTGATTGAAATTTCCGAGTCCATCTTCAGACAAATCCATAGGTTCATCTAATTCATCAGTTCCAAAAACATAATCGTGCAGAAATTTCATCTTCGTCATTGTTTCATTTAATGCCCTGTCTGCTGATGAAATTATCGGTTGAATTGCAACTAATTCATTTTGAATTTCTGCTTGTCTCGCAAGGTTTTCAATGGCTACTTCGGAAAGCATATTTGTAGTCTGATCGATCTTTTTAACCACTTCGGGCGTGAGAAGTCGTTGAACTTCTTCCAAGTCACCTAAGACGGATTCTATGCTTGTGATTTTCACATCAAGTGTTCCGAGATCTGTATAAAATGTTTCGAGCTCATTTTCAAAAGTTTTTGGAATCTTACGCATAACCCTACAATTAATTTTAATAATTTGCAACAACTTAATAAACAGCTTTCATTATTTCCAATTCCAACTCAATAACTTATTGACAAGAAACCTGGCTGGAAACTGAGAACTCATAATGTGATACTCTTCGTGAATAAACACTAAAACCCTTCCCAAAAAAATCATGAATATCTGAATGATTTGATACGAGTATATGATTAGATGTCGTCCAAATTTAAGCGGATTATAGTGGTTTTATTCTTGGAATTTATTGGTTTCAATATCTTTAATATTTCAGGATCTGTCAGGCGAGAGTTATCAATCTACACTATATCACTTTAACACATTAATAATGATCTATAATGTGCGGGTTAAGAAGCACCATTCGATCCTCACACTCCTGGGGCTACTTGAAGCCACTCCTGGGCCGCTCCTAACACTCCTAAGCTTCGCATTCTTAATCATTATTAATGTGTTGAAAGGATATACAGGTTATGGGGTCACTCCTCCCGCTTTTGTGCTGGGAACCCACTGTTTGGCGATTCCCGCAATTATTTTTTTGTGCGGGAACCCAATGTTTGGCGAGTTCCGGTTTCCATTTTTGTGCAGGAACCCGATGTTTGGCGAGTTCCCGTTTTCATTTTTTTGTGCGGAACCCGATGTTTGGGCGAGTTTCGTTTCCATTTTTTTGTGCAGAAATTTTGCTGGTTTATAGAAAAATAACTGTTTTATTAGTGCTTACACTTCGGGGGCCATGGACAAAAATGTTTTTTCTCGGAAAGTCTATGGTTATTGTTAAAAATATGGTCGTTTGTTCCTGCGGAACACAGCCCTATTTTTTAACCCAGCCTTTCCAAAGAAACAGCTTTGCGTCGTTTTATACGCGTTAACTGAACACGAGTTTACTTAACCCTAATTCTAATACTTTCAAGATAGGGTTATATAAGTGTCACATAAACTTAGTGTACACTCGGGGCATAGCAAAACTTTTTCCTGACAAACAAGTTTTCCACGGTTTTATATTTTGTAATCTAGTGATTCGAAGGCACACATTTCGAACGGAATATATAGTTTATAAAATTCATTTCCATTAGAGAGGTTCTCGCGTATGCGTCTTCGTTTTCGAGCGTGTAGGTTTTGTCCTTCTCTGTGTAATAAATTCATTCATTTTCGAATGAAAATTGAAGAATAAACATATTTGAAATCAAAAATAAAATTTTACGTCTAGAACATTTTCTTTTAAATTAAAAAAATGAATCATAATCAAAAGCTGAAAGTCTCAGTTTATTTTTTTTGTGCGAGAACCCGCTGTTTGGCGAGTTCCCGTTTTCATTCTTTGTGCGGGAAACCCATGTTTGGCGAGTTTCCGTTCAAAAACAGAAAGCAGGAACCCGCCAAAAATCGAGTTCCCGTTTCAAAAGCGGGAATAGTGACCCGAGACCGATATACATTGGTCATCTTTATGGTCAGTCTTTCTAATTTTACAAAACACTTTGTATGTTATATTTGAATCGTCCGTGAAACAAAATTATCGATAAAATTTTCTAGATGAATTTCTCGGAACATTTTTGAAACTATTAGCTCGAAAATACCAGAAATTGAAAATTAAAGAGCGATTTTTTGAATCTAATAAGACCAAAATCAAATTTTTACAAGAAAAATAAAAATTGATTCATAATCGGTCAAAAATGAAATTCATAAACACCAAGGCTTAAGATTTGCAGGTTGAGAGCTTCTTAAAATTTCCAATAAAAACCGTTAACATGCAGCAAACGTATAAAAAACTCACCGATTGGCACTGTCCATAAAAGCGGTAATTTTTTCTTTCATTTCCACTATGTATTCTGAACTTGTTTTTTCCAGCATGTTCAATTCATTTTTTTGTTCTAACATGTATGCAGAGTGCTCTTTTATGATTTCAATCCCCTTTTTAATCAAATCAAATAGTTCAATAGAATCTGCAGTCGTTTTTTCCGCTGCTTTCAGAATACTTTCCTTTTCAATCTTGAATTCAATCGATCTTTTCGAAGTTTTTTCCAATGCAGAAAATGACTGGTTGCAAATAAAGTAAGTTTCAATGAAGTCCATGCTCAGTTCATGAAGTTGACTTTGAAATTCAGATTGTTCTCCGCCACTTTTAAGAATATTATTTTGGAAATCGCTATTATACGATTCTAATTGATTGATGATCGTTTCTTTTGACACCTTTAGCAAATGACGAACTTCCTTGATTTCGTGTCAAGGACGGAAACTCGCGTCTAAACAATTAATTAGTTTCAATTTTCTCATAGTAACACAAGGTATAAAACAATTTTCTTTACCTACCATTTGAACACTATTTTAATGTCCAACACAGTCTTTGAAAATAAAGCATTTAATTATCGGAAAAAATCACAACTTGTGACTCACAAGCTCTTAAAGTTTATAATTAAGAACTCAATTAAAGTTATTTATTCATTTAATAGCTAGAAATTCTTCCCATGGAAAATTAATTTTAGGCAAGCTTTTAAAGAATAGGATCATTCTTTTAAGATACGTTGTATCTAATACGAAATGAAATGCGAAAAAATAATTGAGTACTTTCAGGAGAGTTCAAAGAGGTTGTAGGGTCTAAATCTTATCTTTTTAGGCAGAACAATTCACGATTATAAATGTGAAACTGAGTAACTCAGTCTGAGTACACCGGAGTCAGTTATCTTCTAAAAAATTAGAATAAATAATAACTTATAGGCGTTTCAAAATTCCAAATATCGGATTTGAAGACCCTACAACCTTCTTAAATCAGTAAAATGCTGCATACATTGAACACGGTTTAATAACTTCTCAAATTATAGTGAAACAACCATATTTTTTTCAAAGTTGCCAAGTAAGCTAAATAGGAAGTCTGCTTTTTTTCACATTGAATACGGAGAATTGCCCGGTGTCTCCCACTCTATTGAGCTCAATCCCTTTGTCCCTATCCGATGTGGTAAGAAGTACGCGCCAAGAACAGTTCTTACTATTATTTACTTAGCGACTTTAAAAGAAATGTCGTTTTTTGGTATGATATCAGCTTACTCACCATTAATTCTGTGTCTTCTACTATGGCTTTGACTTCTCGCTTGAATTTTTTCGAAAGTTCGTCCATGTTTTCAAATTTTTCATCATTATGTTTTATAGCCAGTTCGCGATCACGTTTCAAAGTTTCCATCAATTGTGCTTGATTTTTCATTTTGTCTGCATATTCGTTTGTGACTTTGTCACTAATGTTATCTAGAATTTTTTCAAAATTTTGCAATTTATCTTCAAAATTCAACATTTTACTCGGCCATTTTGAAGCTTCAAAAAGTTGGTCATTTGCTTGATCAACCATATCAGAAAAGTTCAAAGCGATTTCTGACATATATTGAAGTTCGTCTTCTAGTTCATATTTGAATTCATATAATTGCTAAAAATTTCAATTTGAAAATCCAGAGCCTGAATTTCAGGCAAATTCATTTTGTCAAATCTTAGCTTAATTTCAACGGGTGGAAAGTTTTTTTTCAAAAAATCGCACATTAAAAATAACAGTGACGAGATGTCGAGGCACTAAGCTAAATTATTTCTGCGCAACAATAGTGCGATGCCAAAAAAATGATTGTCTGATAGTCAATGGGTTTACATTGCTCGCAGTGGTATTGCTCACGAGTTAAATTGTCATTTATCTATTGAAAAATGTATATCTTTTTTTGATTGCTAATTTTTTTCAAGAAATTCTTATTTATGATAATCGAATATTTGATTTTAATTTTAAAAGTGAAATTTTATCTTATCTACCAGTAGAATTCTGAATTACGACTTCGAAGAAGTAGGCTGCCGGTTAATACTGAAGGCACCCCTCGCATCATGTGAGTTATTTTGGACAAAAATGTTCGACAAATAGCGGTTTCAAAAATTAAAGTACGAACTTTTCGGTATTATTTTTCACATTGTGATTAAAATTTTCATAAAATTAATTTTCGGAAAGAGTATTAATTGATCGAATAAATAATCATAACACGTCATTTCTTAAATTAAATCAAAAATTCTGCTTTGAAAAAAAATAAATTTCGTATTTCTAGAAAAATAAGTTATGACTTTTACCTTATGATATTTGGGTATTTTTTCATTCATCACGTCCCATTTCAATCTTTGCACTTGTTTATTCATTTTTGCAAGATTTCTGACATTTCCATTCAAACACTTATTTATATCCGAACTAGAAGTGCATATTAAGTTGTCCGTTAAAACTTTGCTAAAAAATGCATAGAAAATCCATAATTTTTTCAGCATTTTGTGCGATAATATTTTCTGGCAAGTCAATATTCCTTAATATATTATATACCGGAATTATACATTGACTTAATTGGTTTCTCTATTGACGGTAATATTTTAGCGATGAATAAATATTAAACTTTAAAATAAATTGTTACGAGGGTTAAAACGTCATTCCGATCTCATCGATTTGTGAAAAAAACTACATTTTATTTTTTTTTTTTTAATTTTCCGCTAAATGCTGTGTGATCGCTTACACTGAATTTTATAGGCTTCATAAAGCCAAGTCTGCGCTTTATGATGCGCCTTGATTTGCTGATGTTTGACGTTTTTTAGTGTTAATGCCATGTTCATTTAAAACAAAACAAATCAGTTTATCTTCCATGAAAGTTCAATATTAACAAAAAATGTAACTAGTAACCAGGTTTGTAAAAGAAAATGGTTTAGCATGGGTTCTCCTGGAGTACTTCTTCATTCTTTTTTTGCGTAAGTTTAAGCAAAATATAGGTAAAAAATGGGGATGGTGAGAGAAAATCCGGTTGGGGATGCATCTCTTAACAAGCCTGCTAGTAACCCTTAAATAATTATCATACCAAAATCATTATTGTTCAACATTGGGTCCAGGGGTCAGCACATTTGAAAAAAAGTTCCTGATCGGGACATTGGAAGCGAACATCCGGACTTGATATTTTTGGGAAAACATTTCAAATCATAATTTTGAATATTTTTTAATCTTGAAATCTAAATTGGTTTGAAAAGTAGTTTAATTCTCGGAAATTTTATTCTTTCACAAAATTAAGTTGATCATTAAAAGTTGAGTTTTCTATAAATAATACGTTTTGATCTCTAGCGCCGTGTGTTAAAAATCAGACCATAGTTGCTTATATGGTTTCCGTCAAATCATACCCAAGAATCTATTGACGTTATTTATATTTTTTAAACCATCACTTTTATGTTCAAGATTGTCGATTTTGCGCACTTTTTTGTCGATTAAGAGCCCATCAGGTCAAAATTCGAAAAAGTATTTCCCATGAAATAATCACCACTTATACAGCTTTATATATTCCGAAAAAGGAATTCCTATCTATTTCACAGAAAAAGCCCTATCAAAACGTCGTGATCCACCCTTTTTCGGCACAAACGACCAGATTGCCGACCCCCGAGGAAAAGATCGGAAAACCACCTCCCATTTACTTAAATTCAAACAATTTTGAAGATTCTGACCAAATCTCAAAACTTTCCCATAAGCTGTAGGATCCTTGTTTCTTCGAAAAAAACGAGGGACTCGTCTTTAATAGCGGTTAACCAGATAGTTGGTTGGAGTGGTACTAATGTGATAATTGGAGTTGCTAGTTCAAGATTTTGTGTTTAAGATTTGTGTGAGAATCCGAAAAATTGTCTGAATTTTAGTGAATAGGAGCTTTTTTCGATTTTTGCCTCAGGGGTTAGCAACATGGTTGAATGTGCCGAAAAATTGTGTTTTTTCGACGTTTTGATAAAAAGCTTTTTCTGTGGATATGTCCAAAACGTCATTTCTGAAATGAAACAAGCTCAAAAGGTGATGAACATCGATAAGGTCTTACTTTTCCTTATTTCGCTCTGATTGGCTGTAAATCGACAAAAAACTGCGCGAAAATGACAATTATGAAAATAAAACTGATAATTTGAAAATTTAAATGTCACCAGAAGATTCCTTGGGTATGATTTGCTGAAAAAGATAAAAGCAACTATGGTCTGATTTAAAACACATACGGTGCTAGAGATCACAACAAAATTTTGATGAAAAACTCTAAATTTTTCTAGAATCCGCCAATAGTCAGACCATAGTTGCTCATATTGTTTCCAGCAAATCATACCCAAAGAATCATCTAGTGGGATTTAAATTTTCAAATTATAACTTTTATTTTCAAAATTGTCATTTTCGCGCACTTTTTTGTCTATTCACAGCTAATCAGAACGAAATTCAAAAAAGGACTCTCTATTCGATGTTCATCAACTCTTGAGCTTGTTACATTCCAAAAATGACGTTTCTGGCATATCCACAGAAAAAGACTTATGTGACATAAGTTATGTCAAAACGTCGAAAAACACCCTTTTTCGGCACATTCAATCAAATTGCTGACCCCTGAAGAAAAAATAAAAAAACAGCTCCCATTCACTAAAATGCAGACAATTTACGGGATTCTCACCAAATCTTAAAATTTTTCAGTATAAGCTCTAGGATCCTTGTTTCTTTGATAAAAACTGAGGGACTCGTGTTGAACCGCGGTTAACCAAGTGGTTTGTGTGAGTGGTATTAAACTGTCAAATACAATTGCGAGATCAAGGAAAAATCTTTTTATTGTATGTTTCAGAAACTTCCAGTCTGTATCTGACTAGCTGTACGAAGCCTCTGAAATGTCAAAACTCACAGCTACCACCCCCTTAAAGTTCACGATCATGTTATCAATCATAAATATATTTTTTTCAAAGTTGATTTTTGGCAGGTTATAGACTTTAAGTTAAAGTCTATAACATATCAAAAAACAAATTTGAAAGAAGTTTGTAAAATAAAAGGAAAAGTACAATTTGTTAATAATATTTTATTGTCACATAAATTAAGTATCAATCAGAAAGTAATCACCGTATAAATTAGATTTTTGACGTTAAATTACGATAAATGTGTCAAGTTTGTCATTTTTTTGACATATTATTGTTGGTATAAAAACCGACTAATCCATAAAAAATATTTGACTGAAAATTATAGTCTGATCAATTGTTGAAACTTTACCGAGTCGTGGCCAAACATTCTTTATCAAATCTGACTTCTGGAATCCTAACTTGCTTTCATTATAAACTAATCAAAATAAGCAATTTAATTTTATTCAGTAAGGCTGTCACAGTTGACTTTCGACTCGTCTGTGAAACTTACCCTAGATCAATATTTCCATAACAGAATGCTCGTTGAAACTAAAAATATCATATTTGCGTAGGCTGGCACACAACATTTAAAATTGTTAGGAAAATGTCTGTTTTTATAAAATTTTTGTACAAAATGCCCTTAAAAATTTTCATTTTTTTAAAATAACTCAAATGGCCAATTTAAGGTTACACCTTATGTACAGCATTTCACATTTTTGCTTGCGATCTTATTGTTTTGCTTCAGCTAAATCGAATCGCCAATCGAAACGTTTGAATTAACAAACACGTAGGTGTTGGACAAATTTGAACTCTCATTGACCGAAAAACGGTGTATCAGTTTCGAGCAAAAAATATAGCGGAATCAATACTACTGAACGGGAAGTATTCCGTAACAATTTGCCTTGTCTTGTGAAACGCGGTTTCTTCATGCTGAGCTGTATAAAAATAGTAATTCTGTTCAACATATTTATGAAGAATATCAGCTCCATTTTAGGGTTATATTTCGAAATAAAGTAAACAAATTAGATCAAATTTAATGAACAAAGTTTGGGACCATTTATTTATGCAATAAATTAATGAATATTTTTATTTACAGATAATCACATAAACACGCCGTTTTGTCTATATGATCAGAACATCCGAACTGCGATTACTTTTCTTCATACCACGTCCTTCATAATACGAAAATTCGTCAATTTTATAAACTTTTGGCTGAATTTGATAATGTTTATAATGCTCGCCGTTTATAATAGGGTGACAAATAGAATTTTGTTGCTGGAAAACTGGCTTCACGTCGACTTTTAGATCATTTTCGCTCATTGCATTGCAAATTGGTTTCACTACTGAATCGCGAAGACTCTGAGGATAGTCGTAAGATCCATAGGAGGATTGGTAATCGGATAAAGTTGGACAAGACAAATTCTTATCGCGTTTTTGAAATGATCTTCTGGTTAAAAACGCGACGAGCAAAATCATCAGGACCAAAATAACACCTAATAATTGTTTAGTATCAAAATCTAGTTAAAATTTACTGAATTTTATTAAACAGATTTGAAGTTTTCGTTTTCTCAGCGCACAGTTAATTATTTTATTCAATTTTTGGCCTGTACAATGTTCAAATTTTCGAAGAGTTTAAAACGTCCAAAAACTACTCAAAGTGCATGAGAGATGATGAAAAAGCAAACAAAATGACAAAAACGGGTTACTGGAACAAATAAAATAAAACAGAACTAAAATTTTTATATGTACACCAATTATTGGCACACCATGTATTACATACTAGTAGTATCTACGCAAAATTATATTCAAATCATATATGCTTATCTCACTGACAATAACTGAAAATATCGCATCATGCAAACATGCATGATATCGCTTTTCTCCCCCCTTTAGGCTGTTTTTTGTGAAATTTTCAGAGTCGGCATGTCTCGTTAACAGAAAAAATAATAAAAACTGTAAGGACAAGTAGTCAAAAGACCCCCCCCATACATTTTTTTGAGGGGTCTGAGCGGGTATGTTCTTCTGTGAAAAATGATCGTCTTGATTTGCGCTACAAGATGAACACATCAAAAACCTATTTCTAAGTCTTTTTTGCGGAGAGCAATCAGAAGCCGTGCTCGAAATTTTCAAAAAAATCTGGATTTTAAGAAATTGAAATTTTTTAAAATTTTTGAGACGAATAAATTTCACGAGAATCGTATAGTTTTGCCTCAGGGGACAACCGCGGCCAGCCTGACCCACTCCTCATTTAGATAAGTGTAACCGTAGCTGCAGCGTAGGTGCGCAATTTTCGGGAACTTTCGGTTAAATAATGATTTATTTTATTGGGTTTTTCGAGGCACAAATATATATTATTTATTTGCTATCAAAAAAAGCTTTTTTACAACATAATTCGAATTTTATTCGTCTTCAAGTAATTTAAGAGAACAGAAAACAATCTGACTCAGATTATCTGAGAGCCCGTTTTTTGCCAAATTATTTTTTGTGTCTATTTTTTCGACCTGAATGATTTTTCTGTTTTTTTTCATTACCTGAAGTTGAATAAAATTTTAAACATGTTGTAAAAAAACTATTTTTAATAACAAATAATTAATAAATAAAGATTTAATTCAATATTTGACAAAGGATTATATTTATCAGGGTTTAAAAAATTCAAAACTTCGATTGCGCCCTATTCAAACAAGGTGCTCCATGGTGGCTCAGTGCAGAGTTTTTGTATCAGTTTGGCTTGAATTATAATATTAATTTAATGAATTTCAATAATTTGTTAATTCGTTTTCGAATTAAATTTTACCAAGAACAACTCCTATGATAAGGAAATTGTTAAAGACGTGTCGATCTTCTCGTTGAACTTCTTTTTGTCGGAAAGTATCTAAAATAAAAGTTAGACGTTCTTTACTCTTGCTACTTATGTTTTCTCTCATGAATAATTTTCATAAACTAGTAAACGTGTTTAGTTTTGAATTGTAGTCTCACATACATTGCAAATTTTCAATAAACTGGTCACAATATTTTGTCAATTTGGTACCAAATCCTGTTCAAAGTGAAAAATACACAAAAATTTGAGAGAGACATCAGTGTTGGATAGGAATTTTAAGCGACGGGTGAGTGTACAGACCGCCTGTCGATCAATCAGGGACGCTCATTTTCCAGTCTAGTAAATTCTTACCATTTTTTGGTCTTTTCACTTTGTACAGGATATGAGAGTGTCAAGGAAAAACAGGTTCAAGAAAATCAGATTATATTTATCAGAAAAAACTTTTTAGATAATTGAAGGAGTTCGTTTTTACCTACACAAAATAAAAAACTAGCTGAATTTGAAGAAAGTCTGATCATTATATATTAACTCATAATGTGGGAGATGTTGAAATACTTAATTTTGCTTATGTTTAAATACATAATGTGGCATATGTTCAAAATTTCAATTTCCGCATACTCTGATAATTATTCATAGAAAAAAATTGATCAATAATTTTCATTATGTGTTTTATTTTTAATTAAATTCAGCTATTTCAGCTAAGTACATTATATATTGACAGTGTCCCCGTGTACACATTGTGTACTACACAATATCATACAAACTTACTTTATAAAATCGAATAAGCCCACCATCGACCTTATAGTTTGATTTTTCACATTATTCGACGAAGCCATCATACGTTTCCAGTACATTTTCAACTTTGCAATATAAGTTTGAAAGGAGAGAGCTTTGTCATAGTACTTTGTGTCGCGTTATCGCTCCTCCCTCCGGCTCAGGATATCCGGGTTCGATCCCCACCGTATGCAGAAGTTTTTTAATAAGCACAGAAATCTTGTTGTACTTTGTTCAGAATTTATTTTATTAATTAATATTAGATTAACAATAAGTTAGAACATTTTAAGGAAGAATTAAGTTTTTTTTTATTGAATTTCCGTCTATTAAGACATTTTTTATTTTCGATTCAGAAAATAAAGTTACTCCCAACAGCTTTTTTTCTTTACTTTTTTTGGCATTTTTGACCATTTTCACGGAAAAAAAACTTTCATATCAAGGAAATTTTTTAAATACGCAACATAAAAACCGGACTTTTTAGCGCATAACACCCGACAATGTCTTAAGTTTTTAAATATCGTTTTAAAAAAAATCTGTAGTCGAGTTTAGTTGGAAATGGATGTACAGTGAAAAGTGTTTTTCTATATTTTCCCAGATAATAAGTTATGTTGAGAAATTAAAAATTTAAACTTTCGCAAGAATGAACACTTTGACTTAAGAAAAAAAATTATTTTCACATTTTTTTCTTTCATATATCGCAGCGATATTATCGCTCTAAAAAAAAGTACCAATCTGCCGGATAGATTCCACCCCTTCAATACTTCCCTAAGAGAAACTTCCCCATAATATTTTCTGTTTCTGTGTTTAAAAACACAGCAAAGCTGGTGGGAGTAACTTTATTTTCTGAATCCAAAATAAATAATGTTTTGATAGACGGAAAGTCGATAAAAAAATACTTCCTCAAAATGTTCAAACTTATCAATCTAATAATAATTGTTAATCTAATAATAATTAATAAAATTACTTCTGAAATACAGTACAACCAGATTTCTGTGCTATTCTTAATAAAAAACTGCTTCACACGGTGGGAATCGAACCCGTATATCCTCAGCCAGAGGGTGGAGCGCTAACCATTGCGACACAAGGTACTATGACAAAGTTCTCTCCTTTCAAACTTATTACGCAAAGTTGGAAATGTACTGGAAATGTATGATGACTTTGTCGAAAAATGTGAAAAATCAAACTAAAGGTTGATGGTGGGCTCATTCGATTTTATAAAGTTAGTTTGTATGATATCGTGTACACGGGAAGGCTGTTAATATATAATGAACTTATGTAATAATAAATAATGACTTTTATAACTTTTTCAATCTCATTATATTGAAAAAGTTATAAAATTCATTATGTATTATTACATAAGTATCCATTAATTTCAGTAAATTAAATTTCAAGCCAATTTTTTCATGTACTTCTCAAATACAATAAGTGGAAAACCTCCAAAATAACCATATTCAAATTTAGTTCTTCACGAAGAATTTGCCATTCAAGTTACTCAAAATAGAGAAACCAATAATTTTTGAGGGTTTTCATACTGAACTAATTAATAAGGAATTTACCAAAATGATAAATCATAAAAATATTGGTTCGCAAATTGGTTTACTGTCGTTCCAAAGGAAAAATTGGTTGATGATCAAAATACTACAGAGGGCGATATTTCCGGCCAAATATCGCCGAATTTGCCAAAATCACCAAAAAAAAACCCCGAAAGTTCAAGATTTTTAGCTCAAATACTTCCAGTGCCAATATTGCCGAATGTGCCAATATTTCCGAATGTGCCGAATTTTTTAGAGATGTCTATTATAAATTACTTTGTGGGCGTCATGAAATCTTTCAAACTTTTATTCGATAACGTTCGGGGGAGTACTTAATTTTATGCATTTTAATGATCCCGTTCATTCGAACCTATTGTAAAACGCCATATAAAATCAAAAAATTATTCGACATGTGACGTCATTTCGAACGCTTACGCGTTTTTACATTTTGTGAGCAAAAACATTTATTTTTGTCACCATATTGCCGGAAGTGCCAATATCGCCGAAAATCGTCTGCGGACAGACTAGTACACATGTGTTTTTTTAACAGAAGTTGCTTTCTAACGTTTGAACCAAATATGTGAGTCTAATATTGTTTGACAAATACGCCTTATTATTAGTAAGGAAACGTTATTATTTTTGGTCGTTGATTGTATTAGTAATTATAATAAACATTGGTTACCCGTCAGTTGCTTTATAAACATGGTGATAATGAAGATCTGCTGTTTTGATTATTTTTCTAAATTATTTACAAAATGAAAGGTAGAAACAATCATAATCGTCTATTAGTTTTATCTAATTCTCCTAATTGTTTGGGAAATACCTCGTTTTTCAGTAAAAATTCTGCTGGAATCAACGACTACGATTTTAAACAAATAAGGATTAAAAAGCGAATAAGTTTATTTTCAAGAAAAGCAAACCATTTTTTCTCAAATTTGCAAAGATGTGGTAGCAATGGTTGAATTCAAATTCGATATACACAAAAAAAGGATGTCCGCCGTATCTGGAACCTTAAGAAAAATTAAGAACATTACAAAAATCGCTGTGAGGACTGAGATTTTTTAGAAATGGTTGTTTAAGGTTTTTAAACTAAAAGTTATTATGATAGTAAAACATACCAAATATCTCCATAACCTGTAGGTGATAAATGTCATCGAAAATCATTTTGTATGCAACAATTAATTTTTTGCTACTTTGAATTTTCAAACTATCAAAAAAGTTATGGTGCATGTGTTGTTGTCTACTAGACTACGAGTAAGCTTTCCAATTGAGTCATTTGTTAAATTAAAACTTCACACCGAATCCCAGGTCTGATGTTTTCCCTAGATATTGCCTAACCGATTGCGACGTTTTTCAAAACGATACGTTTCATTTCGGATATTGACCGAATACCGAGTTTATTTTTAGCCTCAGTTTCTATATTAAATAACGGCAATATTGGCACTTTTGGCGATATGGAGTATACTGTATACACAAGTTTTTTTGTTCAAGAATTTTCAACGCGTGAGGTCCCCGTGGGCGTTGAAAATGACGTCAAAATTTGAAAAGTTTTTCAGTTTTATAAAAAATTTTCCAATAGATTTAAATAAAGTTAAATATAGAAATGTGTAAAATTATGTAATTCACCGAATGCAATCAAATAGAAATTCAAGAAAAAATTTTTTAGAAAATGTTTTTTTGAAATATGACGTCATTCATGACGCCCTCAATGTAATTTGTAATAAAAACCCCAAACACCCACGCAAGTTCAGCGATATTGGCATTGGTAGGAATTAAGCTAAAAATTGTGAAATTTCGTAAGTTTTTTGAGTGTTTTTTTGGCCGGCCATACAGGAGTCCTGTAACAGGACTTCCCACTTTGCAATCATCACAAAACTAGCTAGTTTGCTAAATTTGAGCAGAATATCAAAATACCTTTTTGCATTTGATAGTAAATTTCGTTCAGTTTTATATCCTCTGGCACTTTTTTCTCCATTTTCTGAACGCCTCGATTTGCCACATCTATAACACAAAATATTACAATTTCCTGAATCAGAGTTCTTTCAAAATATTAGATTGATCCCCTTTATCTTATCAAGTAATGTTGTGTATACAAAAAATATTTAATAACGAAACTTTATTTGTAATAACTCAATTAAATATCTAAGGGATATACCGAGTTCCTTCAATTTAACAAAATAAGATAGCGCGTCAAAGTGTTCAACACCATAGTTAATTTTTTTCCTGTTGAAAATTACAAACAGTATCCCAAAATTTACAAAATTACTTAAAACTGTACTAAATTATTCTATACATCATAGAGTATATACAAGTGTTATACTGCAGGAATGCGTTATTTGGCAAAAATATTAAGAGAATATAAATTAATTATATTTATTTGGTGATTCTGAAAAGATAAAATAAGAATGAGCGACGAGATCTCGCCGCTCGACAACAAGTTATTTAATTTTTGTGCGAACAAGGCCAATTTGGATATGAATTGCCTATCTATTCTCTCACAGGCTCCTCCAGATCCAATTGGTTTTGTATTTATATAAATAAATAATTCGGTTAAAATCCTATCGTTTGGGGCGGATCGTAGTCGAGTCGGTCTCTTTAGTTTCTTTTTCTGCTGGATCTTCTCTATTTTTTCTCTGCATTCTCCATGCCCCACCAGCATTCAACGCCCCAGCGTTACCGGTTGGTAACGAAATACCGGTTTGAGACTATCAAACAGCGATCAATTTTCTTAAACTATTGATTTCTATGAATGAAATCGGTTTGATTCTCAGATTTTTTTATAAAAACTAATGTATCGTTGATATCAAGAACTTCAAACGGACCAATCCAATTCAAATGCGTATTTTTCGCAATAACTGATTGCTCGCGTTTAATAAAAACGCTATCTCCTGGAGAAATATCAACAGCTTTATGAAAAATTTGGCTTTTTTCAACGACTTTTTCGTCGGCTTCGAGTTGACACAATTTCACGGCAGCATGAGCCTGTTTTAAAAACTTCGCTAGTTTGACCAGTTGGTTTTTCTTGGTTAAATTTTTGATCAGTTGTTCAATATTTAAAAATAAACCAGTCAAATTGGTTCTTTTCCAAAAATGCAGAAATGTGGGGAGCACTTATAGCTTTATTAAAATTTATATTATGTGCTCTTCGAGCATAGTAATTTCTCCCAGTCTGATTGGTTAGTTATGACACATAACCCACAGGCGTATTTTTGATAGTTCGAGACTCTCTCTAGCTGTCCACTAGACTGCGGTCGGATATGCAGCGGATGTATGGTTATGTATTTGAATTCTTTTCAAAAATTTGAAAAATATCTTTTATATGTGAACGCTCGCGCGTCTGAGCCTACAGTTTATAGGTATTCCGGATTTCGAGTAAAAATTTTTTAATTCCGAAATGCATCTTGACACGGTCTCGTATGTTGGGTGACAGTTAGCCAACGACTGAAATTGAAAATAATGGTCAAAATGTACTTTTGCCGGTTGTTCGATTGGGGCATGTTGGACAAAATCACAGTTGCATTAAATGGCTTTGACCCGTGATTTAAGTTTTTTAATGGTATATTTGATTTTTGAATATATGAGCCTTTTCGTTTAAGGCAAGTCAAACAAGAACTCGCATAGTTTTTTATATCAGCAAATTTCCCTGGCCAATCACAGTGTCGTAATAAATAGTGTATACGGTCTACACCACTGTGGCCGTTATCGTCGTGACAAATTTTTAAATAATGACTTATTGTGGACCTTGGTAAAATTATTTGGTCGATATTGTTAAAAGTTGATATTAGAACTTTGGAGGTTTTTTGAATTTTTAAATTTTTTTTTAATCGAGAAAAAAATCGTTCATTTTCGTTTTTTAAATCTAACTTCCATAATTCGGTTTTAACTTCGTTTTCCATGTAGTTGATTATTTTATTTATAGAAAAATCTTCACGCTGTTTTAATGCAATTTCGGAATGTTCATCAAAGGGTTTATTTTCGGACATTTCGGAAACTGTGGCCGCCAACAAAGACTTCGAAGTAATTTGACAGTCTTTTTCAAGAATTATTTTTTGAGGCAATATAACATTTCCTAGTGTCCAAGACGGTATATATACTTTGACAAGTGAATTCGGTACACTGTAAAATTCGCCCAAAATATTTTCAGGTTTTTCAATTTTTGAAATATTTTCAGATAAAAATGGCCGCGAAAACATATCTGCAAAATTATTTTTTGTACCTTCAATATATTGACAAATAAAATTGTAGGCAGATAGACGATCTTGCCAGCGCGCAATTTTTGCATTTGCAAATACGTTTTTATCTAAAAAAGTCAAACTTTTGTGGTCCGTTAACAAAATAAACGGTTTCGGCCCTTTCAAAAAATAGGAAAATTTTTCGACACAATATAAAATGGCATAGGCCTCCCGCTCGGTGGCGCTCCATCTTTTTTCAGTTTCGCTTAAAGTTTTTGAAATGCACCCAATTATTTTTTGTTTGCCATTTTCTATTTGCAATAAAATACCGGCTACAGCAATGCCGGAAGCATCAGTAACAAGTGTGAAAGTTTCGTTGAAATTTGCGAAACTAATGCATTTATCAGACGAAAGTCTATCTTTTGTGTCTTCAAAACATTTTTGAGCTTTTTCGGTCCAAATAAATTTCGTATTATTTTTGTTTAATTTATTTAATTCTGAAATTATTTCCGAAAAACGATATTTTGCAACTTCTTCTCCGATATTACATGAAATAAATTCTCTTAACCAGCAAAAACGCCCAATAGCCTGTTGAACTTGTTTCCTGGATTTTGGGGGCGCGAGCGCTTTAACAGCCGCAACATTTTCGGGATCGGCTTTGAAGCCTTCTTTGTCTATGATTCGACCCAAAAATTTAGCTTTTGTAAATAAAAATTCACATTTTGAACCATTAAGTCGAACATTAAAGTTTCTTAAAATTTCAAAAATATCTTTTAGGGTGTCTAGGTAGACTTCAAAATTTTCAGAGTGTATAATTAAATCGTCGACAAATGACTTAAAGTTTTTTTTATTTTTAACATTCTGTAATATGCCAGAAATTGCTCGGCAAAAAATGTCACCACTATTTTTAAGGCCCATCGGCAGTCGTTTAAAACAATATGTTTGATTTTCGAATTGAAAACTCGTTTTGTGTTTGTCTTTATCTTCGATCGAAAATTGCCAGTAGCCTGACCGGATGTCTAAGGTACTGAAGAAAATATTATTTTTGCCAATTTCGTGAAAAAGGGTATTTGTATCCGGCATTTGAAATTTATCGCTAGATTCAGACATAACTGTATTTATTGTGCGCTTAAAATTAGCACAAACTCTCACAGAGCCATCTTTTTTAGGAACGCATAAAATTGGGCTATTCCAACCACGTGGGTTATCACATTTTTCTATAACACCTAGTTTCAACATTTTCTCAATTTCGTTTTGGACTTTATTTTTGTATGCAGCAGAAATTGGGTGCTGTTTAATATATATACTTTTGTCCTCTTGAGTGAGAATTGGTGCCTTTATAGGAAAATTACCTAATTTTTCTGAATTTTCACCAAAAACGTCCTTATAACTAATTAAAAAGTCACACATTTTACTTTTGTGTTCATCGGTCGCTTGAGGGTTAATTTTAACCCCCAGTGACTTTTCAAGATTTTCACATTTATTTTTATTATAGTTGAATTCTAAAATATTTAAACAATCAGCATTTTCATTTTTACTGTAAAAAATTTCGTTCTTGAAAGTTTTGAGTCCAAAAATTCGGTTTAAAATTATCTTTTTTCGTTTAAACGTGAATGATGTTATAGAGCTATGATTGAAAAAATCAAAACCTAGTAGAGGGGGAATTTCACAATTTATCACGTGAAAAACAACATTTCTAACATATCCCGTTGGAAATTTCACAGTACACATTAATTTACCATCAGCTTTGATAGGCATATTGCTTATACCCTTTATACTAACATTTGAGCGTTCGAGGTCACTAAGATTAAAGTTTGATTTTTCAAAAATTTTCCGTGGTAATAAATTAAGGCCACTTCCAGTGTCGATGCATATTTGTAAATCGAAATTCAATTTGTTTTCAGTAAAAATTTCTATATCATAAAATATTTTGATTCAAATCTTTTGTATTAAAATTTGAAAGTTAGTGTACGATACGAGTTTAAACTGCGCACGTACTTTGACCAGTTTTTAATAAAAAGGACTTTTTTCGTCTAAAGTGATGAGAAAGAGTGTTTTTGTGATTAATTTTAGTTGTGTTCTTTTTATCATACATGTTTGATTGCGATTTTCTGAACTATTGTTTCGCTCGACCAATTTTTATGGGAGGCGATTTTGTTTAAAATTAGGGTCTCATATTTTCTGCGTTCGCCGAAATTAGATCGTTAAATCAATTTTGATGATTTCAGGCTGTTTTTTTAGGTCTGATTTCCCCAAATGGACGAGGAACCAACTATAGCGCCCTGAAGTCAGTTCTCGGTAAAATTAGGCTTTTTAAGCAACCTCATTGGCTGTCTTGAGTTTGTCAAAATCATTGGTCATGTCACGAAATATTTCCCAATGGTGCTCTTTCAACTTTTGACCAACGCATAGGGCACCCATAAAATCGATAACTTCATTTGAAGTTAGCTCTTTATCGCCATCAAGTTTACCATAATGACGTTTTATCGCCACTAGTGATGTTCTTAACTCATCAGTCAATTTATTGGAAAAAATAAAAAACTTTTCCTTCGGTTCAAATTCAATATCGAAAGCTCGATTAACTACTTAGAAGGCGTTTTGAAATCCCCTATAGGTAGTATTTATAAAATTTTTGTATTTTTCAAATGTGGAAACATCAGGTCGACTAGTGTTAAGGTGTTTCCAAACATTATCGCCAAGTTTTAACTTAATTTGCGATAAAAATTCTACTTCCAAACTAGGGTCTATTTCTGAAACAAGTAACGTAAAAAATTGATTCAGTTTGGAGATATATCGCTCTGTCTCGGTTATGTTCAAACCGTTGTACTGAGGAATATCATTTACTCAAGTGAAATTTATTTAATGTTTCGTTCAAAAGCCTTAGAATCACTTGAACTATTTTCAGTTTTCTTCGATTTTTTAGCTGGTGAAAGACAATTGATTCACAATATTTTCCGTCAACTTTTCGCGAATTTGTGCAATATAGCCTGTGAGTTTATTTTTTTCATTTTCATCAGTACTTTTTGAATTTTTTGTCTCAAATCCTAGAATCGCCTTTTCTATGCTCTCAAGATCGTAGTCCATTTTGGATAATTAATTATTTTTAACATGCCTGAGTTTATTTGCAAAAATAATTTTGTCGATCCGATAAGCACTCAGTCAGAAAATGTGATTTTAGTTTTCGGACTTTGAAGTCGCCGCCTGGCCGAACTTGAGCTCAGAAGGAAAACGAATATTTCTATTGTCATTTTTTCACCCGAATTAGTCTGCTCCAACTTTTATGAAAATTCTGTGAACACAGATCGGTTAAGGGGGTTGTGGGTGTAGAATGTTGGAATGCTGCGGGAAAATAGCCTCTCCTCCAGCGGACTGGAAGGGTCGATAACGGGCAGATAAGAATAAATGAGAATAAAAATACGGGAGACTAAAAACCTTCTCTATCAACTGCAAGTAAATTTTTTTGATTCTGGTGAAGGATGGCTCACGGTGCGGCATCGAAAAACTGGTAAAATATGTTCTCAATTCACACAAAATTTGTCAATTCTCGGTCAATTTTGCTTTCAATTGAATAAACAAAGATGTTTCGGAAAAGTACGACGTCTTCAAATAATTACCAGGAAAATAAATTAAAAAAAAATCTCCTTCGGTTTTTAGGCGGTAAAAATGAAATTCAGAAATTTTCTTTTCAATCTGATTATGCTCGGTCAATTTTGTTTCAAATTGAATAAGACAGAATATTTAT
>SCLH01000303.1:0-27663 GCA_004367855.1 Oikopleura vanhoeffeni | reverse complement strand
CGTCGATTACGACAATTAAATTGAATTTAATGAAAACTATATGTAAAGTAAATATCTTAGATATTATCGCTGTTTAAAGCGCTTCTACTTATGATAAGTAGGTTATTCGCCGCAAGAGCGTCACTACGTGAGAACGTAGGAAATCAGGGCAGCCTCTTCGTGTATCAGATACACGGTACAAATATATTTTACTATATTTGGTTCTCTTTTTTTTCTTCTAATAATTAGTAAGAATTTATATTCAATTATAATGCCCCTTTAACTTCTGGTACCAATTTGTTATACTGCAGGGAATGCGTATTTGGCAAATAATAAGGAAATATAAATTATAATATTTATTTTGGTGATTCTTTAAAAAGATAAAATAAGAATGAGCGACGAGAATTCGTCTCTCATAAACAGTAATTTGTTTTTGTGCCAAAGGCCAATTAATCTCAATAGACATGTATTTGTACAGTATTTAAAAATTAAAATATTAATACCTTATGGCTGTTGAGTCGAACTATCTCATGCGTACTGTAGAAGCTAACACTATTTTCGTTTTTCTCATTTTTATTAAGGACATAAAGGTTCTTTTTTTTTCGAGTGAAGTTCTGGATTATACGCTTACTCCCGATAATCTCAGGATAGAAGAATCGAATTCACAACATAAGTTCCGGAATATTTTTGACACTTGTCAAAAATTATACAAGAGTACTTTCAAAATTTGAGCGGTAGCGAAAAATTTTGAAGTTATATTGTGTTATAATTTCAGTTTTCGACGAATTATTTTCATGCGAATATTTAAACTACTATATTTACTATGTGTTTGGTTATTTATTTTCAACAATCACGGCCAGACAATTATAGACATACTTGAACCGTGTCTATTTCTCTTTGTAGAATTAAAAATAAAATAATGTGAAATGATGCTGGACTGTAGCATTAATTAAACTATGCAGTCTTGGGATCTCGAAATTCCACAATCACCGAAAATGATGACAAAATAATTATTTAAAATTGCCACCGCGTGATCCCTGTCTATTTTTTGTCTCTTTATCAAAACTTCCTTTAAAAAGTTTAAATTATAATAAAATAAAATTATGGTTGGGCTGGTGGTTGATAAAACTTTTTTAGTCTTCAGCGTCTATTGAGTTCTATTTGACTGTACTTCGTTGATGATAATGCACTCAATAGTTGATAAAAATTCACATTATAGTTTGTTTCCTTTTTGTTTATGCGATTAAACTTGTTGGATCGTTTGTGTTAGGAACAATCAGCTGTCGCAGCAACTTAAGGCGGGATACAGAAGCTCAAATTTTAATTTTCACATAAACCTTTTTTTATGAAATTTGTTAATTCTTAATAAATTATGGACTTACAAAAACAAATTATGAGTAGACAAAAAAGAGCTATTTGGCGCGTAAATTGCCAGAGAGTAGCTGAGACGAACAAATAGTCCCGAATTATTTTTGTCATTTCTATTTCACAAAACACAAAAGCAAGATGGTTTCGTAAAATACGTTTACAGGTTTATGACTTATGGTTAGTAAAGAGAAATTAAATACCGTATTGGCCCAAGAATAGCAACTAAATAACGATTAGCAGATAGCCTGAAAAATCAGCAAGATTCAAACTTTCTTCATTTTTTTGCCGATGTTAATCAAAATATTTAATAATTGCAGTTCAAATTTTGAACGTTTCTATGTTTTTTTTAATAAATACATTTACACGTTTATTTTTTGTTTATCAGAAAATTTTTTTATTAATCAAAATATTGACTTTTTCCCAATTCTTAATTTTTGTTTCGTTTTTTATTTTTCATCGATCGAATACTTCTTACGTAACTGGACAGCCAATCGCATCGCCGTTTTGTAATAGAATCGAATTCGAAAATCTTTCAGAATTATCGCAATGATATATTAAATTTTGTGACAATTTAAGTAATTCAATTTTTATTTTCATAGAAAATATTGTAGGAACTATATTCATGAAAATAATTCGTGAGAAATCAAGAAAAGACGCAACTTAATATATTTAATGCTAGAAGCAACCTAAACATCTATTATTAACTGATTAAGTGAAAACGAAGACTCAGAGCTGATAAAGCGGTCTAGTAATTTCTCTGAATTTACCGCATCGAAGCTCTATATTATAAACGAGATTGCGAAAGCATTCTCAAATGTCTCGCATAATATATATGGAGTTTTCGTTTTTTTCGAGACTTTTTTCTTTGTATATTTCATCGATATTTATTTTTTTGTTTAGGTGGGCCAAAAATTCGTTGTGTAGTTAGAATTTATTCAAATTGAAACATTTAACAACAAATGGTTTGAGAACGGGTAGCTTTTCAGCCTAGACTCTGATGGGAATGTTGATAACAAAAACTTCTCTCTTCACAAAAAAAGTGTATGAAATAATAAGTCACTAAATTTGTTATGCTTGTTATCTTTGCTAAGCTGATATTAGATTAATACTATTTGCCAGCCTTTTAAATATCAGTTCAATCTTTTTTCGAACTTTTAAGTCGGAATTTTTGAAAACTTTGAATTTAGTTTAAATTACAAGGGGCATTTCGAAAATGAAGGAAATTTCGTAAAAAAATGTTTTCTGATTAAAAATACTAACTTCGCGTTTTTACTTTATTATCTATATGAATCAAAGTTATAAATAGTCAATTTCTTCACAGTTCTTGTTTACAGTTAAGCCACACCAATGCTGTATTGTCAAAGATTTGTAACAAAAAACACTTACAGTCGTTCGTAAGAAATACGTCAATAAGAGCGGCGTGCATCACTTTTTGATCCGTGCTTTGGGTACGTATAACTGGTTTTCCAGGTTTTCGATTGAAACAAAAGTCCGAGCGTATGAGTGACGGCGCTCGATTGACGATAAGTAGTGGTGACGGAATGGTGAATAAATAACAGCGGATCTGATTATTACATTTTTAATTTTTTATAAAATATATAAGACAATTTATTAATATAATGACTATATAAGATGAATTTGTACGAGATGAATTATTCTGCATCGGTCCAATGTCAAGAAGTGAAAGTTTTTTGTTTCGCCTTCTCTGTTTTGATCCTTATATTCAAATTTTAAGCTCTCGGGCAAGCAGATGTTTTTTTCTTAAATTTTTTTTATGAAAATTTAGGTTAGCCATCTGACAATATTTTTGTCTGTTTAAACAATCTCCTACCTGCCCAAACGTACTTACCCGCAAACCTTCCTCTTTTGAGTCGAAATGCTTTCAAACATTTAGTTACAAAAGTTTTTTAATTTATTAATGGTAGCCATTTCAGTGTGAGTAAACTTACTAATAACTTTCATTATTTATTGTTGCTTTTCGACTAAAATGTATATTAAAATTAGGTTGTTTTGCTCTCTAGCGGTTAAGTTTAACGTTAACGGTTCCTGTTTCTTCGATGATATGGGATATTTTTTTCAAACTGTGTTCTTCTGCGAGTTACTCTCAGAATGAGGACTTTTTAGACGCCATAGAATCATAAGTCAGGCTGGACCATGCTGTGGTTAAATCAAAACGTATAACCTCAAGATTTCTTATAAAAACATTATATTTTTTTTTGTTAATAATATGATCAAATATTTGCTAGAATTCCATAAAATCGGTAAAAGATAATATAAGGCATCAAAATGTAAATGAGAAAATTAAAAAAAATTCCTTTTTGATCCTCACTTTTTGTAATGCTACATTCATTAAATGGATTAGGGACCTTACTTGCGATTAAAAGACGCATGGTCACGGTGACCATAAGTTTACACTGAGACGTTAAGGAATGGAAATTCACATTATCGAAAAGCCATTTTCATAAACTACAAATTAAGGCTTTTCATTTACTATGTGTAAATTGTAACCAAAAATCAAGGGAGAAGTGTTTTGGCTATTTAGGGCAAATTTATGACAAATTTTGGAACTAATTACATATTCTGCCTTAGTATTTTGTGGTTTAATAATCTGAATATAACGTTGATTTAAACGCATGGTCCGCTGACTCTATGATTCATGGGTCTAAAATAGTGCCAATTTTGAGAGTAACTCGCAGAGACAAGTTGAACCATAATCCTCAATAAGTCTGCGTATACGAAATCAGAACCGTTTAACGCTAGAGAGCAACATTTATAATTTTCAGCAATAAAAATAATAAATTATATCACTACAAAAAAGCACGGCGGGCATTTTGGCGTGGAAGTTCAGCAAAATTAGTTTCACTCTTCTAGCGCCTAGTTTTCAGACTTTGATCATATCAAGTATTATGAATTAAAATTTTATTTATTTTTGACTGGACAACAATACAGCCTGTTTCTGAAGAAGCTCGCTAGAAGCAGATTTTATTATTTATGATCACAGTATCAATTGTTTGAAATATAGCTATAGTTGATAAAAGACAGTTTTTGACAGTTGTAACGGTTCATATTTTACCGTATATCATGTACAGAGTCAGTTTGATATAAAATTCATGGTTAATTTTGAACCATAGTGAATATTTAGCAATTTTTAAATCTTTGAAAACGATCATTTGAATTCCGTATCATCTAGAATTTTAGCAACTACCGAAGTTTAGATTGCCACACAGCATGATTTTTCTTCCGTTTGATACGTGGTTTTCGATTGGATACTCCCGCAAGCAAGCATTAAGTCTTTTTTTGTGCTCCACCAATATTCATACAATTGTTTTTTTGGTACAAAGGCTGGAATCAGGCCTGACTTTTCGTAATTATAAATTGTAAAACGATTATATTAATAAATTTTAGGAATCTTTTTTTACAATGTATTTTGAATGAAAAAACTTAATTTGATTTTTTTTAATTTTTTAAAATGAAAAAAAATCATATGCTTAATTTTATTACCAACAAAAAAGCTTTTTGCTTTTTTACTTATTAAAAATAAAAAGCTTTGATTCATAAAATTGAAATTAATTTATACACTTTTGTTTTTTAATTCTCTGAATTTTTTAGTGGTTTTTGTTAATTCTTAAAAATAAATTAAGACTTCGCGTTTTGTTTTCATTTTTTATATCGAAAACTTCGATTTTTTAATTTATTTAAAATGTGTTTTTTTAATCTCAAGAAACTTTTCTCTTTATTTATTTTTTTAAATGAAATATTTACGCAGTATCTGACGAATATTCATCGTTAAGCAATACGGCTGTCAGCAATCCTCAAGGCATATTGTGATTTTTGAGCTTTTTCTCACAAATTCTTTATGCACATTCCACACACGTGTCGCGGACAATTTTCGCATGATCATGAGGTTCTTCGTCGTTTCGAACGTCTCCATGGCGATAGGGTTTACTGATAAAAACAGAGTTTTTAACATTGAACAAGTTTGGTTTTTAAATATATTTTTTTTGAATTTTTATATATGTTTACTTAAGCATGTAAGGTTCATTTTCAGTGATATTTCGGCATCATAGATTCATCTTTTCTGCTGCGTAGTTCCTTTTCGTGATCGTCAAATCCAATATTTTACATTTATAACATGTGTTAAAATCTCGTCAAAAGGTTTTAGAACTAATATTTTCACATTTTATTGTGATTAACATAATATGTTAAGATCGTTATGAAATTCAATTCTTCTTGTAATATATTATAATATTCGTTTCTCGTGATTTATGTTCTTGAATTATGTCACGTGATGGTTCCTTACTATATACTGACTAGAAAGATTTTCAATTTTTTACATTATTGATATAAAATTTTCTTGACATAGTTTGGGGTACTTGTTCGGAAAATACTCATCTCAATATTATCACTAAATTATACGGTCACGTGATTTTTGGCTATATTGAAATTGAAATAAAATCTGCAAAAGGTTTAGGATACTAAAGAAGGGTTTTTCGACTCATTTGAGTACTTTTTGCATAAAATAGTATTATACGTTATTTTCAAAAGTACTCAAATTAACAAGACAATTTTTTGAATTTTTTCTCATTATAATATAATTATGATGTTAGTTCTTAAGCACTCTTCCTATACACGTTGTCATGTGTCTGTTCCACGCTGGCAGTTAACCGCTCCCGCGTTTGTTACAATAACAACCATTACTCCATGAATTCATCAGATCCAGTTTTCAGCACATAATCTTGCGAAAGTGTGATGGATATTGTTCCTCATTTTCTCATACTTCATATAAGGGGATCATTATTAAAAATTTCGGCAGCTAAGATTCAGATGTCGAATGTTCGTGTCTTTTTCCATTATTCACTAGAAAAAATATTATTTAAACAACTACTTTACACTTCAAGGGCTTCGTTTTTGTGATGCGAAAGTGTGTAATAAAGTGAGGTGAAGGACTAACGTGGAAAGGAGCCGCCGATACAGCGCGGCAAGTTTCCCTGTTATTCCCCGCAAAATTATTTTTACCCAATCAATTGCTTTGAAAAGACGAGTTTAATATGTAGCGGTGAATAATTTTACTTGATATTCAAAGTTGAAGTTGGATGTAATAAACGTAATAACCATTAATTAAATGTTTTGCTATATTGCTAAAGGGCTTTATTTATCAAAATGTGACGTTACTCTCACTATCATTAGATTCCGAGGTAAACTTTTCTCACTATTTTTGTCAAACGTAGGAATTGGTAGTTTGGAATATTTTCTAGATTATAAATATATTAGATAGTTTGACTAACCACGTTAACCCTATTAAATGAATAACAGTTTCTACCAATTTTTTCGTTCAACTCTTTTTTATACTTTAACTAGATAGTAGTATGATATTACATGTATATTTAATTTAGATTAGGTTTGACTTAATAATTGACAAATGAGTTATAAAAAACGCATTTCTAGTAATATTGTTGTCAAAATACTCAGTATGTATTTTTTGCTAGCGAGCGTGACGTCCAGCGTGTAAGTCATCATACGGATTTTGAATTGGCGCTCGCTTCAATAATCTTGTATGAAATTTTGACATACTTTACCAGAAAACTCGTTGAAAAAATTATTCTCTGTTGGTTTTCATACGTGAAATAAGTTCATTAGATATAATTTCTGTATTGGTGAAGTACGTTGCAGGAGTCATGTGTTCGAGGCGTGGTGTCTTCTCGCCTCATTCCGCGACCTCGCTCAACCAATCAAAATATTAATTAATTTTTTTTTGAGAAATAATTATTGTTAAAAGGATTCTAGAAAATGTTTAAACTATTTTCTTTCACTCATGTATTCTTTACACCCACAACCCCCTTAAATAGCATATCCTTTTCCTAACCTGAGTCCATCTTAAAAATGCTTATTATCTCTATAGCGCGTGTTTGAATCCCACTAATGTTGTCTTAGTGATTGTTTTAGTGATTGCTTTAGTGATTACACACCGATCAACTTTGGCGGTTCCACTATCAAGCACCCTTGCCTATAATCATACTCAAGACAATCACTAAGACAACATTAGTGGGATTCGAACACGCGCTATAGAGATAGTAAGCCTTTTTAAGATCGGCTTAGGTTGGGAAAAGGATATGATTTAAAAATGTTTTAATAGAATTTTATTAAAAAAAATACTCATTTGCCCTGTGAAAAATTCTTTGTGGACGTGATAACCCACCTTTGAGGTAAACATATTTTCTTGTCGGATTTAGCTCAACTAAAAGTCTACTCATAGCTAATTGACTTCCTCTTTGGCCCAAAAACCCATATCTTTCTTGCGCTAAATCTAGAGCTTTATTTCTTTCAATGGATTCGAAAAATTTTTGCGATTAGTTTTGGCACAGAAAAATCAAAATTAACCCCTCAAAATTCCACAAAATCTATGATTATTCTTAAGCTTCTTGGAGCTCTTAAGTTTCAGCTTTTAAGTCCTTGTGACCCTTTAAAAAAATCTTATTTTTAGCTGTAAGGAGTCATTTACAGCAGTCAGTTACAGCAGGCTTGTAAAAGGGATGGGTTTTGCGTGGGTTTTCCACCTCTTTTTTGCGTCGGTTTAAAAGCAGGTAAGCAAAATATAGGAGAAAAATGGGGATGGGATAGAAAATCCGGTCGGGGATGCATCCCTTTACAAGCCTTATATACAGTATGTGTTTTTTTACATGCGAAATAAAAATTGCATTTGACGAAATTCTCGCCAATCAAAAATGGTAACTAGGCGGATTATATTTTGAACGCCAAGCTTTCGTCCATGGCGAGGGTTCAAACATATAAAATTTTTGAAATATATTTTTAATTAGCGGGAATTTCCTTCGATGCAATTTTCATTTCGCAAGTAAAAAAACAAATACTGTACTGTACTCAAGCTGGACAATGCTAAATGATTAAAATGTGAGTCCATTCCTGACAGCTAATAGTAGACTTTCATCTCGCCCTACTTCATCAAGTTTTGCACAAGCTTTTAAGGGTAAACACCAAATTATTAATAAGAGGCGCCAGATAGCAAACGTATATTTCCTAGGTGGCGCTTTCCCTTCCTTTTTTCAATTTATCATTACTTCTGTATTGTTCTGCTTGGAAATTCAGAGTTTTTGCTTGTAAAAATCGAAGATAACCAATTTGTTTATTATGATAAACCAGGCTATTTATCCGTTTGAAAGCATCGTCAAAATTAGGTTTTTTTCGAGATGCTGCCAACTCCAACAAATTTTCAGCTTCATGAATTAAGCTATAATCGTCTTCGGGGTTCCATAAAACTTCAGGAATTTCGTTTGCAATGAATTTTTGTATATTAAATTCTGGTTGAGCATTTGTTGATATGAGAAGTTCGTATTCGAGGTCGTTATATAAATTTAGTTCAATTTCAATCGAATCCTTAACTTATTTTACTATGAAATTGGTCAACTTTTCAAAAGTTTCCACGAGTTTCAAAGGGTGATGAGGCCTTAGGTGATTCGAAAACCATGCTAGTACTGTATGTATAAAAAAGGCATAAGATCTAGCCTCAAGTATCGACAAATCACTTAATGTCTCGACGCTACTTGAAACTCAAGCGGTACTTTTGAACACTTATTTGCAACGCGTTTATTTAGGCCTTTGTCGTGTTTAACAAATCTTTATTATTAATGAGAAGATCAATTACCAACTCAAGGAATACATTTTGAATTAATTTGCATTTGGGCGTTTTTCATTCGACAATTTTCACTAAATTGTAGTCACTATAATTTACAGTATAGAATTTTGATTAAAAATTTTCAAAAAAAATGCGGCAAATCTCCATGCTGAAGTATAAGCTTACAAAAACATCGGAGATAATTAGTGATCTGATGCATCTCTGTAGTCTTATAAATCGGGATGAGATTTCCAATATCCTTTACCCAACCTAAGTGGATCTTGAAAATGCTTGGTATCTCTATAGCGCGTGTTCAAATCCCACTAATGTTGTCTTAGTGATTATCTTGGGTATGATAATAGGCAAGGGTGCTTGCTATTGGTAGCGCCAAAGTTGATTGGTGCGTAATCACTAAGGCAATCACTAACACAATCACTTAGACAACATTAGTTGGATTCGAACACGCGCTATAGTGATAACCCTCATTTTCAAGATCCACTTAGATTGAAAAAAGGATATGGTCCCATTCGGTTCATTTTTAATGAAATCGTATCCCGGTTTCTTCTCATTTTGAAATATTAGGATCAACCGTCGAAAATCGACTCGACTTGAGATTCCGATTAAAAACACTCACGTCGCATAATGAGCTGGTCAATTCAGGGTTGTTAAAAGGATGGCTTTTGCGTGGGTTTTCCATCCCTTTTTTGCGTTGGTTTAAGCAAAAAGGATGATCACTTTTACAACCCTGGGTCAATTATATCAACTTATTAAGTCGATTGTAAATTTCCATGAAATAAAAGTTTGTGTTATAATAACACTGTTATTCCTTCAAAAACAAGGGCTTTTATAATTAAAGACTACCTGAACTGGCGAAACAGTTTTCCCTAATATGAATCCGTCGTCATTTACTCTTGCTTGGCGCACTGCTAAAGTGTACTCTGTTACATCAGCTGGGTGCATCAGAATATCAACCACCAATTTAGTTTCGAAAGGTTTAATTTTCCTTAAAATTGGATAAACAAGAATAGATTCGTTTTCATCCAAAAATTCTTCATCACCTTAAATTTATTTTTAAAGTACTTTTTATTGAAAATTGAAATTTTAGGGCAACAAAAGATGACATTGTTCAGACGTCTGAACAGAGAGATAAGGTATGTAGATCTGAGAGATACTCCGCAATCGAGCAGCAAAATGTTTCGGCTGTCAGAGGCTGTCCAAATTTTAATGGGTGGTCAACTCTACTCGAGCTCGAAATATGAAAATTATGAAAAAATGTATTAAAGACAGTTTTTATGAAAATTCAGGCACTTCTTAGATTTTCCTCAAAAAATTCAACTCCCAGGCGCATCTAGGACAAAAGTTATGGCATTTTTGGAAAATTTATATTAATTTTTGCCTTCATTAAAATGTATGTTTTTGCTCAAATGTATGAACGGTCCAGGAGTCGATCTCTTTGCAATTGGAACTTGAAAATATCTTACAAAAGACCTAAAACTTTAAGGCTTAAGGGGGTAGTGTCCAGCAAAAAAGTTTGGCTGAAAAAAATGTATATAACTAAATCGACCAAGAAAAAAAGGTTGGTCGGGGTTTCGCAGCGCTATCTGGTGTCTAGCGCCCTCCAGCGGCAATATTGTAAATAGCCTTGATATCGCTCTGGATAAAATAAAAAGAGAACCGCTTGGAATTTTAACTTAAAAATAAATGCAAATGAATACTAGGATTACCTTCTTGGTAATTTGCTCTAACAAAAATCAGATCGATTGATTTTAACATAATCAAACATAAAAAACATATTTATTTTTAGATTTTTTTGACAAAAACAATGCATTTTTATTACAAATATACAAGAAATTAAAAATTCAGACAATTTTNTTGTTCAAAAGACTGGATAAAAAAACACGTTTTTCGACATAACTTTCGTTTAAAATCAAAACAAAAAAATTTACTTGATTATATTAAAGATTATTATTCTGCAGTCACTCTCGTTCAAAAATTAATGAAATCGGATGTCAGATTAAACATCCGTGTGCATTTGAAAAGTTCGACTTTGGCGCCCTCTTGTGGCTGAACCTACTTTCAAAAATCTGCGAGAACTCGACCAAAATTTTTTTCAGGGTCAGTTTAGTATTATATCAAATTTTCAGCCAAACTTTTTGCTGGACACTACCCCCTTAAAGGCTAGAGGTATCGATATATCGAAGATGATACTTGCGCATTATTCTCAACTTGTTTTCGAGATTCTCTCATTTTATCTCATCTGAATAGGCGAGAATCTCGAAAATAAGTTGAGAATAACGCGCAAGTATTATCTTCGATATAATTAGCTCATATCCAAATTGAACATTTGTTCTGTCCATAAAATACATTTAAAAATGTCAGAAATTAGGTTTAACAGGGTTGACCAACATGTGGGTCACCACCTCCTTAATTAATGCTTCAAACATTCCTGATTATAAAGCTCACAGGGTGAGCTGGCAGCTCAGAGCTGCTCACTTGAAATTTTGCGCTGATGACAAATTTGGAATGTTTGTTTGAATAAGTTGTGATAAATTGAATCGGAAAAAGTTGAAAATTACATTTAATTTTTTACTAGGTCTAAGTCAATTGTATTCATCACTTGCTCTTTGTTTTTCAACGTTTCGGTTTATTCAATTTTTAAGAGATAAATTAATGAATTACAAATTTATAAAAATGCAGCGTTTTTAACCCCTCAGTTTTGCTAAATCATATGTTATACCGCAGTGTTCTGAAACGGGATCGGGAGTGATATTTTTCACTTAGGTCGGAACCGGGACGGGATCGGGATTGAAGTTGAACATTTGGTCGGGATCGGGACGGGATTTGATCGGGATCCCGATTGTTTTTACATTGCTCGTGGTAGAAAATTATTATGTGAAATTTAACAAAAAAAATATTAAAAAAGTTTTTATGCGAATTTTTTCTGGTTGCAATGATTCAATTAAGGGGACAGCGGTCGTACTCTTTTGAGGGTACTTTGAGATGTAAAAATAGCACGACATTACTAGGGAACACTAAGAAATCATAAACTTATCGAAAAAAAAATCCCAAAAAGTTCGAAATTTTAATTTTTCGAGACTTTTTCTGAGTAATTTTTTTTTGGAAACCGTTAAAACCCAATTTTCGACCAGAAAAACTCAGAATATCAAAAAGTTGTAACCACGTCTTATCAAAAAAGTTGTTTAAGACACAAAAAGATAAAACAGTCTTCGATCTATTTAATTTGAAATCGAAATTTGCCTGCAATAAGAAAGAAAGGAAAGTAGAGAAAAGAGAACGAAACAATAAATAAGCTGTGTATTTCATGATTAAAAATGATATTAGTACAGTTTTTTCATACTTACGAAGAAATCAAGCATTTTTAAAACCAAACTCTTTTAATCAAATAAAAAACTAAGATTAAAATCAAATTTAAGAGAATGAATAAAATAAGAAACGATTTAAATAATAAGTTTGATTTTTCGTCAGTATTATTAACTAATTTGATGAATAATTTCAAAGCTTTTTTGGTATCTCTGGTAGTTTGTTTGAAAAATTTCTTGGTGCGGTCTGCTCTTTGTTGCCAGAGTTTATTTGACTCTTCGGATAGTTTTTCTAACACAATTTTTTCGTCATCTTGTAAAATACCAGATTGTCTTCGATCAAGATTTTTAAAAAACCCTATTAATTTTTGCTTTAATTCAGAAAAAAATTTCCTTATTTTTTGCCATTTCTTCTTGGTTTTAGCCTGAATATTTTGTAGTGATTCAGTCTCCTTTTCTGTGACCTTTTCGACTAAATCGGAGTTTTCTATGTTTAATAATTGACGAATTTCATCAGAATACTTTTTCCAAAATTTATTTTTCCTTAATTTGATAGTTTTGATTTCGATTTTTTCTAATTGGTTCAATTCTTCCTCTGAAATTTCAGGTTCGAGGATTTGGCGAGCATTTTCTCCTCGGATTTCTATTTTCAACTTGTTTACCAAATGTAGATTCACGGTTGGTCTATTTCCCTTGAGTTTGACTAGAAATTTTATGAAAGTTATTATATAAAAGGTTGTTAAAATTTGATTAATTGATTTTAAATAACTCGCGCTTTATTATGAAAACCTTCCTCAAAAAATTTATCATTAATTTAATTAAATTTGAAAATTTATCGCAAATATGATCTACAAAACTATTTTTGTTTTCATATTTGTTTATTTTTGTCCAATCGAAAAACCGTATTTTTGAAAAATTGAGAATGCTTACCTTGTTTATTAGTACAAGAATTCTTATTTGTAATTAAAACATCAACTGTTTGTCTGTTTTTTAGCAAATCTTCTGTTTCAATTCGTTTCTGTTTCTTATTTTTCTTCACGAAATTGATGGAAAATAGATCAAGAGTCGGTTTTTGAATGATATTTATTTCGTCTGATTTCTTGAATTCTTTACCTTCAAAGTTTTTGTTTATAAAATCCAATTCAACGGTCATTTTTGGCACTTTATTTTTAAGATTTTCATCTGTGACAATTGCGTCTTTATTTTTATTGAGCCAATTTAACTCCAAGGATGTTTTATTGAAATTTGTAACTTCAAATTCGCTCCGATTTTCACAAACATGTTTATTCAACCAAGTGATATCCACAGTAGTTTTATAGAAATTTTTTAAAACTTCTTTAACTTTTGAATAAAACTTCTTATTTTGCCAAGTTAAATCAACCGTATTTTTCAATCGCTGCGAGGAACTATCTTTTAAGTCGAATATTGAACTAGATTTTGGATTAATACAATTCAAATTGATGGTAGCTTTTGGTATAAATATCTGACCAAGTCCATTTTCTTTTGGTTTTTCTGAGCTGTATTTTGTGGGGTTGAAAAAATCAATATTTACGGTGTTTTTGTAAACATTTGTTTCTTTTGAATTTTCGTAAGTTTTTTCCAAAGTTTTGCGATTGATAAATGTAAGATCTACTGATGGATGTTTGACATGTAAAATTGCATCTAATTCAATAATATTCTTATTCACAAAATTGAAATTCAGGAAATTGATGTCAACGGTGGCTTTTCCTTTCGTTTCAAATTTGATTGCCTTCGAATCTACTTTTGCTGCATATTTAGTAGGATTCATTGGTTCTAGAAAAATTGATGGCTTGTTGATTACTGGAAACTCAATTTTTATCGATTTGATTATATTTTTTTCAAATTTCGGTTGGTTTGTTGGCTGTAGAAAAATTGACGATTTCATAATTTTGTCATTTTTAACCTGTTCAAAATTTTCTTCTTTAAGTTTTACAAATTTTGGTGGATTTGTTGGCTGACTACAAAGTGATGGTTTTAAAATTGTTTGAGTTTCACAATTTTCTTTCAGCTGAATGGTTTCAAATTTTGGCGGATTTAAAGGCTGAATACAAATTGATCGTTTTTTAACATCTTGATTTTTAACTTGTTCAACGTCTCCTTTCTGTTCGTTTGATTCAAACCTCGATGGATTTAAGGGCTCAATAAAGATTGATCGGTTTTTTATTTTTTGAACTTCAGCCTTTTCAACAATTTTATTCTCGGAAGCTGCTTTTTTATTGATGGGCGGCTCAAGTGTCAATTTTCGGATGTGGTTTTTTTGAGAGTCCTTGATGATACCCTTGACTTTTAATTTTGGCGAATTTAAAACATCTGCTGATACTGTCATCTTCTTAATGCTGTGGTCAGTAATTTCTCGATCAGTTGGTTTCACACGGCGGTAGGTCCTTATGGTACTTAACGTGTTAATAAGTGATTCAATTTCATTTTGTTCAGATTTCAAAGGAATTACTTGGCTGTTAATCTTTGACGAGTTTTCACTATCGAAATTATTTTTTTGGGGAGAATTTTGAAAATCATCGTCAAGGTTGTTTTCTTCAAAAACTATTTCGGCGCTAGTGTCTTCAAGACTATTTTCTATAAAATCAGTTTTCGTGAGAATATCTCCTTCAAGGTTATTTTTTAATATAATTTTTTCTGTATTGTCAACAAACTCATTTTCTCTTTCGTTAGTTGTGACTAATAATTCACTTTTTTGCATATCTTTTTCAAGTTCTGAAACTTGATTAGGTTCAGTTTTATCAATAAAATATTCTGAAACCATATCCTTGAGAGCGTTTTGAACATTATCTAATTTTTCGAAGTCATCCTCTTGGAGGTCAACCACTTGACGGTCAACCTCTGGGTCAACCCCTACATTTTTCTCTGGAAAACTTTCTATGAAATCGATCTTGGAGTCATTCTCTAAAATATTATCTTTCAGGTTATGTTCAGCGACAACAATAATTTCAGGGTCAGATTCTTCTAGGTTACTTTCGGTTTTGGTGTTTTCTGAAAAATCACCTTGAATGTTATTTTCTACAAAATCGATTTCTTTGGAGTCATTTTCTATAATATTATCTGGCAGGTCATGTTCAGCGAAAACAATATTCTTCATATCATTTTCTGAAACGATAATTTTTTCGAGGTCAGTTTCTTCAGTATTACCTACTGGGTGCGGGTCGTCAAGGTCATCTTTGATGAAGACAATTTCTACTTGGTCAGTTTCTTCAGTGGTATTTTCGGGATCAGAATGTTCTTTCAGGTTACTTTCACCATTTTCTGAATTATTATCTTGCAACTCATGTTCAGCGACAACAAAGTTTCCAAGCGTAGATTCTTCTGGGTCATTTTCTTTCCTGGTGTTTTCTCCAAAATAATCTTGAAAGACAATTTCTTCGAAATCGATCTCTTGGGAGTTATTTTCTACGAAATCGATCTGTTTTGAGTCATTTTCTAAAGCATCATGTTGTGGGTCATGTTCAGCTACAACCATATTTCCAGTGGTAGGTTCTGCTAACTCAGTTTCTACGAGATCACTTTGAAAGTCCTTTTCTATAACATTAAAATTTTCGAGATCAGTTTCCTCATTGAAATCTACTGGGATCACCTCGTCAAGGTCATCTATGACGTTGTCAATTTCTCCAGTAATATTTTTAAGGTCAACTAGTCCTTCTGGATCAATTTCTTGAATGGTATTTAGCGGGTCAGTTTGTTTTTCTGAGTCATTTTCTTCTGTTGTATTTTCGGTGTCAGTTTCTTCTAGGACACTTTCTTCAGTGGCATTTTCAGGGTAAGTTTGTTCTTCTAGGTCACTTTCTTCATTTGTATTTTCAGGGTCAGCTTGTCCTATTGTGTCACTTTGGTCAGTTGTATTTACGGGGTCGGTTTGTTCTTCTATCTCACTTTTGCCAGTTGTGTTTTTGGGGTCAGTTTGTTTTTCTAGCTCACTTTTTTCAGTAACATTTTCGGGGTCAGTTTGTTCTTCTAGCTCACTTTCTTCATTTGTATTTTCAGAGTTAGCTTGTCCTATTGTGTCACTTTCTTCGGTGGTATTTACGGGGTCGGTTTGTTCTTCTGGGTCACTTTCTTCATTTGTATGTTTAGGGTCAGCTTGTCCTACTGTGTCACTTTCTTCAGTTGTGTTTTCGAGGTCAGTTTCTTTCGTGTTGTTTTCTGCGAAATGATCTTGAAAATCATTTTCAATGAGACTAATTTTTTCTTTCAGATTCAATTCGAAAACTTGCTCTGAATCAAAACTGTCCGTTTCATCATTATCATCCCCTTCTTTTTCAGTTTCCAAGCTTTAATGAGGCTGTTCAAAAATGAAATTGCGATCGAGATGACGTGAGATTTTTATTAATTTTTGAAACTTTCCAAAAAAATATAATTAAGGTCAAATTTTCATGATTTGAGAGCGGTTATGTTCACTCTTTGGCGACCCGTTTCTACAGGGTGTAAGGTTTTTCCCTTCTTTTTTCCAAACTGGTGACACTTGATTTCCGCCGTTTTGATTGGTTGAATCTGAGAAAACTCTTCTGACAACCAATCAAAACGGCGGAAATCAAGTGTAACCATAATTGTGTACATAATTGGCCCAGGGTTGCTAATGCGTTCATTATAAAGTCGATTTCAACGATTATGTTAATAGTATTTTCGAATTAATTCGATGCACTTGGACCGGTAATTTGTGCTTTTACTTCCATTTTTGAAAAATAAAAACTTGTAATTTGCGTCTGTGAGACTTGTATAACAAAACTTCTCAAATCATTAACAATTAAACCCAATTTTTTTTAATTTTATTAAAAAAAAAATCATAGCCCTTAAGAGGGTTCCCAACGGTATGAAAATTGTTTTCGAATGTCTTTCACATAAATACGGTGGGAGCTACAAACTTTTATTTAGTAGGGCTGGAATGATCGAAACCTCGGCTGCAAGTCATTTCCCCTATTCACCCGGGATATTAACAAAAGTGTGAATAGGGGATATGATTTTGAAATTTATACTAAATGGCATTTTACCAGTAAACCGAATTGAAAACCGGTAATTTCAAATGAAGGGAAAATGCTCTGCCAAATGACCCAATAAAGTTGATACTCATTATTAAGTTATGAAAATGGCTCCATGGGAAATTTGTTCAATAAGACGTTAAAAAAATCATCGCAAAAATGCAAGAATAATTATGACTCATTATTAATGAGTCAAGAATAAGCGCGCCGATTAGTTGTCTCGAATGAGCAGAGTCAGCTTGATACAGTTCATTTATGGAATGTCTTGAAAAATTACCGTTGCATCTTTGCAGTGACATAAACTTGCATGAGGACTGTAACCCTTACTAAATTACTTGATTTTTTGAAAATTTTCTTTATTTTTAATTTTTTGTTTTTCTGAGATATATTTTATCTACAATAAATATGTCGAATTTGAAATATGTCCATTTTTGAACAGCCTAGCTGTCTTTTGCATCAATTATATTTCCAATGGAATTGTTTTCAACTTCTGACGCTTCTACAGTATCAGAGATTACAGGCAGCTTTGGATATTTTGGTGTTCTTCGATAAACTCGAAAAAATCTATTTTCTTTAACTACAGCTTTAAAATGGGAAGATTGGAGAGTTTCTGGTGCTAAAAGATGAAAGATAGATTTTGAGAAAAGAAATATAATAAAGGGATCGGAAGAGTTGTTTATTGTAAGGTAACAATTGAAAAAAAGTGTACAGAGCGGATAATAGAAAAATCATTCAAGGAGCTTAAATTTATTTTGAAAATATACTTGAAAATATTAGTCATGCAAATTTGATAAACTTGTTATTCTAAAGATTCTGATTGGCTCAAACGCAAACAATCAATACAACACTTTTCAACGCAGAAATTAAGTAAGCTACACTGTATATTTCTAAAAAAAAAATGAATGCTCACTGACTCCAGGTCAAGAGAAAAACTCTAATCATGTAAAATTCTCAATAAAAGTATAAAAACAATAATTTCTCATGTAAATTTGAAGAATTATGATTTACGAATTACATTTTTGGCGATTTTTTTGCTGTAAATTGAAATCATAAGTTTTGGGCATTTTACTTTTAAAGTCCTCTCAAAAGAACAGAAGCCAGTGTTCTAGAATGATGATTGATTATCCTCCCTGTCACTGAAATTCACTTGAATAAAATGTACATGACGAGTTAATTCATTCCCCGATAATTATCTCAATAACTACAAATTTCGCGGAATAAAAAAATCGGGCTGTTTTTATAGGTATTCAAGACAGAGCGGATAACTTGAATTACTGGAAGTAATCTACCGGTATAAAATATTATAAAATATCTTATTGCGGAATTACTATGCATTTTTAGATGATTTGAAATAAGGAATAAGGATTATTGATTAATTTTGAGTATTTTTTTTTGTTTTCATTAAAGTCGTATATTTTTTTAGTTCTTTAGTCTTGAATTTTTTTTTTAAAAATAGATTTTGAGGTCAAATTTCTATGATTTCAAAAGGGTTCTATTGGGCCTGTTCTCGCAGAGCCAAATTACAAGCTAACGTACTTTCAGCAAATTGGAGCTAAGATTTTTACTTTAACATGTGACATGTCTAGTTTTTTATGCTACAACCACTTTGTTAACCACAAATAAGTGGTAAAAGTGCGAGGTCAATTTCAGCGTTTTAAACATAGCTCTTAAAGTATACATCAATGATTAAAATGATTGTATGGTGATTCGATGACCTTGAATTTGACCTCGAACATTGATCAGTTATTTGTGGTTAAGCAGGTAGTTAAAACCTTATCTCCCATTCACAAAACAAAATTTTACTGTAACTGGCGATCTGGCTCTTTGAGATCTGACCCAGTGAACTCCACTTAAATCATGATTAAAAAACTTAAAATGACCCAAAAAATGCTCTACAAGATGAGCAAATAAAATTGGTACCCATTTTTGACTTTTGAAATTCCTTATTTCAAATCGTCTGACCGGCCCAAAATTCTGATTGGCCAGTGGGCATTTTCAGCGTTCTAATCTGCCAATTGCAATTTGGCATTTTTTGCAAGGTTGAAGCATGTGAGGATAAGCAAATAATAGGGAAGGGATAGAAAAGAAGGCTTATTCTAGTTTTTCGCGAATTTTTATTTCCACTTTCAGCGGTTTCAATTCAGTTCCGGTCTGTCCTGTTTTTAGCTGATTTATTTCAATTTTTTGATTTTAAAATAAAATTACTACGAACCTCGAGTTGGCGTCGGTTCTTCTTTTGTTGGTAGACTTTTCAAATTTTTTGCCCAGCCTACAAATATTTTATTTACATTTTTGTATATCAAATTATTTTGATTGCTCGAGAATCACACACAAATAGTCAAAGTCACTATTTTTAGATGCTTGTTTTCTGGGGTATTTTATAAAGAAAAAATATTTTTTTGACTCAAGGATTGTTATCGTTATAAGCTTTAAAACAAGCAACTAAAAAAACTGTAAGTTCGGGAAAATAAAAAAAGTAAGTTTAACAAATTGACTCTATTCTTATATATCACACTCTTGCACACTTTCTCACCAACTTTCTTTTTCACATATTGCGCCGGGTGCGATGGAGGCACCGTTTTTCGGCGATCAACTAGCGTGTAGGGATCTAATCAAATAAAAATTAAATATTTTTTCAAAAAATGAGTGTTTCGAAAAAACCTTTTTTTGGAGACAAGGCCTCAGTTATGTAGTCGTCGACATTAATTAGGAACTGTCCGACAGCTTTTATTGGATGGCGTATTATTTCATATTGGAAAGGATAAAGGGCACCAATTGCTAGCTTTATATCTTCTTCACAAACGTCAACATTTTTTCCTTTATCTAATAATTTTTTGTATAAAAAACTTGAAAAAGTTTTTCTGTTAAAAATTGCAAATGCAATTATATGATATAATATAATTTATATCTCTTTAAAACTCTTGTTGGACTTTGCTAGTTTGGTATAGTTCATTATACTATTACGGTACTAGACCAAACTAGCAAAGTCCCACTAGAGTCTTAAAGAGATATTCACCACTGCTTTCTTTACATATAAGTCCAATGCTTCGAGGAAAAAAGGAGAGATAAATTTAGCCTTTTTGTCCTCGAAGCGTTGATAATAAGTCTGGTTACCTATAATTCCTCTATAATCGACCAAATTGAATACGAGAGTTGCGGCAATTCCCCAAGTACATACAACACATACAAGCAATAAAATTAACTAAAATACAATTTTAAAAAAGGTTTAATTGTCTTCAAAATTTTGTGACAAAAACATCATATCGTTTTCCTAACCAAAAAGCTTTTTCGGAACGACTCATCTGATTGACGTCTTAGAATCTAAGGGCACTAACAATCCCATCGATCATCTGGTTAACCGCGGTCAAACACAGATTTTTTCAAATAAACAAAGATCCTAGAGCTAGAATGGGAAAATTTTGAGATTTCGCAAAAATCTGTGAAATTGTCTGAATTTCAGTCTTTAGGAGCTGATTTTTCGATTTTTGTCCGAGAAGCCAGTAATGGCTTCGAATGTGACAAAAAAGACGTTTTTCGACGTTTTGATACAAGGCTTTTTCAGTTGAAATGGTATAAAAGTCACTTTCGGAATATCCCTTTATCACTTTTTGGTTAGAATGCGTAGCCGCTACTCCTTTTAATGTGTGATTTTAACGTTGTGGCTACGCATTCTAACCAAAAAGTGATTAAGGGATATAAGAAGCTGACTTGGTATCGAATATGGCTGAGAAAGTACTTTTTTAAATTTCGGCGTGATTGGCGTGATATTAACACCTATGGTCTTATTTTTAACACAGAAATTTTTGAAAACAATTAAAAGTTTTTCCACATAAATTATGTTTTAATTTGGAACATCGTTTTTGTTCAAAATCAGATCGAAGTTGCTAATATCGTTTCCAGAAAATCATACCCGAGAATTATTCACCTCATCTTTATTAAAATTAATTTGATCTTCGAAAAATAAAATTTTTGTCTCTGGTCAGAGTTTCACAAATTAGGTAGTTTCAGTTTGAAGTCAAAATAATTTTTTGCGCCAGAAAAATATAACAATATTATTTCTCGTTCTTTAAATTCTATTACTATGGTCAAATATCGAGAATTTTGATAGAATTAACTATTAACCATATTTGCTAATATCGTTCACAGCAAATCATATCCAATGCACTTTTCTGTCAATTTACAGCCAATCAAACCAAAATACGAAAAAGTACTTTTTATTCGATATTTTAGACCATGTGAGCTTCTTATATTTCCATATATTATCCCATATCCTTTTCCCAACGGAACTCCATCTCAAAAACGTTTACTATCTCTATAGCGCGTGTTCGAATCCCACTGATGGTGTCTAAATGATTGTCTTAGTGATTGCTTGAGTGATTACACACCGATCAAATTTAGCGGTCCCAATATCAAGCACACTTGCCTATAATCATACTCAAGACAATCAGTGAGACAACATTAGTGGGATTCGAACACGCGCTATAGAGATACTTAACGTTTTTGAGATGGAGTTTCGTTGGTAAAAGGATATCCCAAGTTGGGATTCCCAACCTCGAAAGATCATTTTCGTGATTTTTGAAGTCTTCACGGAGTCTTATCTGAGAATAATCATAGTATTTTTCGAAAAAAATAGGAAAAAATGTCAAACCAAGAAAAACTCAATCCAAGTCAAGCCGCTGATAATTTTCGGTCAAGTCAAGCCAGTCACATGACACTGGCTTGCCGAGGCCTGTATTAGACCATTTTGAGTTATTTGAATTTATTTAAGGACTCAATCGGATGAGTTGCTAGTTTTTTAATGATGACACTAGCAGGGGTTGTCTTTGAGGGATCAAGGATTTTAATTTATTTTTCTATCTTTTTTTTATTATTTCTTACCAAAGGGTTAATGCCTTTATTTGTGAGTTCAGCAGTTTTTGATCTTTTTTCATGATGGTCCTCACCTAAAATTAATCGATTAATTTCATCAAAATCGAATTAATTAAAATGAATAATTTCCTTACAAATAATGATAAATCAAAGATTTTAGATTTAAATCTAGTATGCGGTGCCAAATTGGGGATATGACCCGTCATGACGTAAGCATTATTATTCGCTAATAGCGAATAGCTATTCTCATTGACTGAGACGCACTTGCTCTAAGCGCTTATTGGCTCCTGAAAATGATTTACGGACAACTAATATATTTCAATTTGTATCTTTTCTATAAAATAAAATATAAACTTTGTGATCTGTTACTTCTTCCAAATCGAGAAACTTTTTCGTCGTCATCAAGAATACTCGGAGGCAAATCTGCTTCTATTTTTTCATAATTAAATGACATTTTTTCTGCTCAACATTTCTCGATTAAAATGATTTTTTTGCTTAATTCCTGTTAATTTTTTCGTCATATGTTAGATATATATTGTAAAGTGATGAGTATTATTCCAATCTGTCAAGTTATTTATAGTTTTTATATCAATTTGGGAAAATGTAGTAGTTTTAAAGTAACCCCTTATGAAAAGCGATAATATACAGCTCAATGGAAACCTGTATCTTCTAATTACAAAAAATGAGCTTCAAAATGCCCCCTCGAAAAAAATTGTGACATGTGATATCCCCTGCTCACACTTATGTGAATCTAGGCAGCTAAACAGGCTCAACTATAATTTTCTATTGAGCTGCCTAGATTAACATCAGTGTCAAGTTGGGACACTGTCAACATGGGATATGTTGCTAAAAGTTCCTATATTTTAATAAACCCTATAAAATTTTAAAAATTCCTATCTGTTTGAGCTCTACGCCAATCATAATCAGGCTTCAAAATTGTGTGATAGCATATCGGCAATAAGGCTCTTGTTTTTACGCAAAGTCGAAAGTCTATTCTTGTGAGTCCAAAACTTTTTTGGCAAAATAATCAAAACTTTGGCAAATATACAGTATGTAAATAAATTTATCGAGAACAACAATTTCGATAAAATTGAGGGGATCGGACACATGATTGGTCAATTCATTTTTAGGCGCTCGTTCATTGGCTAAATCTTGACAGCATTCCCTTGCTTTTCTCGAACAAAAAATTAACATACCGTATGGTCCATAAATTCATTTGAAATTATTTCTATTTATTTTTACACATCATCTGGTGTAACCAGGGAATTACTCACGATTTACAGGATACCCTACCATAAAATCGATAAACACTGCAAAAAAATAATAAATTTCTGTGTCTAGAATACATATAAAATCTGATTACAGTAGATTAGAATGAATAAACGCTTTAATTCAGAACTTGTCATCAAATCGTTGGCTCAAATAAAAATGTACCGTAATGCAATAAATATTTAACGATTCTGGTTGTTTTTGACCTGACACAATGAAGAAAAGCTTGCCGCAAATATATGTCAAAAAGTTTCAAAAGAACGTTCTAATTCAACTAATTCCAAAAAAAAACAATAAATATTACCTTGTAATGCATTCATATTTCTCTGATGCTTATCGAGAAGCCAATTTGCCAAATTTAACCAAAGTATAGCTTGTCTAAGAGATATCAAAACGCAATTTTAAATTTACGAGGTCATTTGATAACCGCAAAATCACGCCTTTAAAATTTCAAAATAATTATAACACAATTAAACTCATAAATATAAAAATAATCAATAAGATTACTAAATTGAAAATGTAAAAGGCTTGAAAAAAAGTGTTAATAGTGGTAGGATGTCAAATCGGAAATCTTTAAAATCAATGTCTTTGCTGATCAGCTAATACCCAGCAAAATACAAAATTGATCACGAATAGTAACTCATTGTATTTTATCCTAAAACTGAGATTAAATTTTTTCTTTAGCATATAAGACTTTCGAAACTGCTTGACCCGTGTACTCAGAATTTCAAAACAACCCTGTACACAGACAAGTGTCAATCGGCACTTACGAATTAAAAAAATCATATTTAATGCCCTTCACAATGTGAAGTTCACATGCCACGAAGTTATGATTTGACTCAATTTCAAGCCCAAACAATTTTGTGCATGATTAATTTACTACTGTAGCCAGGGGTCGGCACATTCGAAGAAATTTTTGGATCGGATCGGTGGACCCGCCGAAAAAATTGGATCGGATCGATTTTTCCGATCCGATCCAACTGATCCGATCCAATTGTGCCGACCCATGACTGTAGCCTCATTTTATATTCACATTGTAATTTTTGTTTTTCTGACATACTGCTAGCTAATTTACTGTAGCTAATTTTCTCTAAAAAATTGTTTTTGAGCCTAACCATAAGTTTTTAATTTAAGGTATCACTGATACCGTATCAGTCAAAGAAATATATAATAAAGAATTCTGAATCAGAGGAAATCAGTCAAAACTTTTTTAAATCATTAATTAGTTGGTAAAAACTGTTTGATAAGTATAGGGCGCAGCAAAATCTCGCTCATCATCTTAGATGATTCATCTATTAACACATTGTGTGGGGAATGTTCAAACACATAATTTGGTGTACATAACAGGGCATTTTCGACTAAAATTATTTTCTGTTCTCGCTCATTACCTGAAGATGAATAAAAATTCGAAACATGTTGTAAAAAAATTCTATTTTTAAATAGCAAATAATTATATACATTTTCATGTTCGTTTCGTGTCTTGGTAGATACTATTCCGAACTTTGACGCAGGTATCTTGAGGGGGTCGGTGGTATTTGACAGATACGGATATTTTTTTGCTAACGATGTACTTTTATCCACATTTTAAACTTTTCCAGATGAAAAATTATGATTCCTGATGAAAAACTCTTTACTGGGGTTATATATTCCCCTCAATATACCATCAAAGTAACGTTTCAATGAAAATTCTGTAGTTCGAATTAAACTTTTCGAATTCGACAAATTATGAAAAAATTTTGAAAAAAGTTCCGAACATTATAAAAAATGCCTTATTTTTTGTTCAAATTTTTTTCATTTTTTTCAAATCAACGAAAAACACTCTTCAAAATGGCCACTTTAACTTTTTGCGTAGGTGACCACATATTTCTTATATGCTATTCGAAAAATCATATGTCATGTGTTTTTGATTTTTGGTCAAAATATTGGAAATATTACGAAATTTTCATCATTTCCTTGTTCAAAAATTTTCAAACTTATTTTTCTGGAATCACCGCTGAAAATATTTAAGATGCCACCTTTACTTAATTCAAATATGTCCTGTTTTGTTTCTTTGCCCGTTTATACTCTGATCACTTTTTTGGCAACGAAGCTACGGTTTGGGAGAAATCACCGAAGCCCTCTTTAATCCAGAATTAAAGAAAAAATAATTTCACCGAAACTTGCCAAATTGGTAGGCTGACCCATCCCACCGTGAAAATTTATTTTCGTTAAACTAAGGAAAAATATTATTCGATGTGCATAAATTTTGTTTTTTTCGTCTTTTTCAAATATTTTAAATTTGACGTGGAAATCGTATGAAAACCAATAAATAAATTTTAAACGGTGGTTGAGAACAGTTTTTTACTTTAACTAATAATAAAAACTAAATTTCACCCTTATTTAGACACCTTCGATAGCAAACACGGGTTTTTTAGTGTTTTTTTCAAAAGACGATTTATAAAGAAAATAATCGATCTGAAAAATTCAGATATACGAAGTAAGCTCAAAGTGGCAACTTTTTTTTTTAATTTTATTGGAAAATTTTGGGCGTGGCATCGATGTGGCAGATTGGTACATTTTTTTAAGCGATATAGAATCTATCGTGCGTGGATGTCCTCCATGCAGGGGCGGGCACAATGTCGGAGTCGGAATGATCGGATCGGTGATCGGAAACCGAATCCCAATTTTCTTCAAAGGCGACCGATCCGATCCCGATCCGATCCCAACTATCAAAGGCGACCGATCCGATCCAATATTTTTCAAAAGGCAAACCGATCCGATCCCGATCCCGATCCCAATTTTGTACGGCCGAGTTGTAATTTTATTGGTTTAATTTGAAAACAAGTTTTCAACACAAATATTCAACGTGCTTCTTGAGGTGCTAAAACGGCAAATATGGCAAAATGTGGTCACCATTAATTAAAAACAGTATTATTAACTGTGTTTTTCCTTTTATAAGGACGCTTTTGAAAAAATATACAGGGATCCCATTTAAAACAGTTTTAACCTACATTTACAACACAAATTATTTGAATTTCCCGAAAATCTGGGAAGGCAACAAAATAACATTTTGGTTAACTATTATTAACAATTAAACGAATGGAAGTTGCGTGGATTTGTAATAAATCAAGGCTGTAAAAATAATAATTTACTGTAGTTTTCGTCTACAAAGACAATATTGGACAAAATAATGCTTGAAAACTTTATATGCCGATAAATTCTAAATATACACGAAAAGAAAATGAAATTTATACGAAAAGTTATAATTGTACTTTCTGCTTAGAAAATATTTTGAAAAACTAAAAAAAGGCATTTTTAGTGCCTCCGGATTTATTTTCAAAGTCGAAATTTTTTCTGCTTGAGTTTAATTTTATTTACTCCCCAAAAATCATCAGGATACTAACAATATTTCTACTTTTTCAAATCCCCGGAATTCTCCTTAGGTACGGTGCATTGCGGGGTTCCTACATTTTTTGCAATTTTTTCGTCATAAAAATGAACAAAAGCAATTTTTTATCTTCTGAACGCAAAAAACAAACCAAATGACAAAAATTAGTTATCGAAAACTTTGCGTTTTTTCGATTATTTAACAAATATCAGTTTTACTTAGTAAACACATTTCAGTTTCGAACCGACTGATAATTTAAAAAGTACGGTAGGTACCAGGGGTCGGCGGAGTTTGCTCTGCTCTGCTCTTCCGCTCTGCTCTAATTTTTTTAGAGCAGAACAGAGCAGAGCAAACGTTTTGAAAAAGTCAGTATAGAGCAGAGCAGAGCAAACGATTTGNAAAAAAAATTAATTTTTAGAGCAGAGCAAACAGAATTTTTTTTGGCTTTAGAGCAGAGCAGTCAGAATTTAGTTTCGGTTTAGAGCAGAGCAGAGCAAACCATTCAAAATATGCTCCTAGAGCAAAGCAGAGCGAACCGACAAAAAATGGTGCTAGAGCAGAGCAGAGCAAACGATTTCAAAAAATCTGCCGACCCCTGGTAGGTACTGTACTAAGTACTGTACTACGAACATAAATTGATAAAAATAAAAAAAATGAACTGACTGTCGAGGGACTCGAACCCGTGATCATCGCTTCCGTGGGCGGGTGAGATATCCTTCAGCTATTACGCCGAATATCAATGCTGATGTTTTTTTGAACCATCTCACTAATAATTAAAGGACTAAAACCAGGCTTCCAAAAGGGATAGGGATAGAAGGGATAAACCGAGGGGGATAAAGGGGGATAGGGATGGGATAG
>SCLH01000302.1:511404-531851 GCA_004367855.1 Oikopleura vanhoeffeni | reverse complement strand
TTGGTAATACAGTGGAGGGTTGTAACGTAGCGAGAGATGAAGCCTAGGAGCGCAAAGGAGTGCGCAGAATTAGAGCAATCTACTCTAAAAACGGACTATGGTGCAGCGGGGTTCATGGTCGAGGCTCGTTGCTTCAGAAAAATAGATCGCAGACCGATGGAAAAAGTGTCGAGCGGAGAGGAAAGAGAAGGACCAGGCCCCGGTGTATTTGGGTTGGGGGGCGGCCCTGGCGCGGTGAAAAAGTAAGAGAAGGCCGCGCGCAGGGGGCGTGTGTGGGTTAAGGGTGAGGGTGAGGGAAAGTCGTGTTGGGGGGTCCGAATTTTGAAAAAAACAAGGTGGTCAGTGTTTGATGGAAGGAATGCGTAGGGGGCGGAAGACTGGACGTGGTGTTGAGTGAAGAAAATTGCAGAGCATGGCGGTTGCAACCCAGATTTTTTTTGTATAATTTGAGGTCGTGCATGGAACTTTTCCAGAGCTGTTCGAATTTAGGCATGTAGTAGCCGATGGAGGGGGTGAGGGGGCAGACTGCGAGAATCGGACAATTTCGCTTGTAAGGATGTGGCCGGATGGTTTACGGCCAAGAAAGAAAATTTCAAAAATTTTGATGGAAAGTTCTCTTTCATTGAATCCTCCTCACGGACCCAGGACTGAGAGATTCGCCTCACGACGGGCAAGAAGGCGCTTTTTAAAGGCAACTTTCGTTGTGGAGCGCGTTAATCACGGAAAGACTGGGAGAAAGATATCTGTGTTCGGAACGCTGTGGTTTATGCAGCTGATGTGACGAGTCAAGAATAGAAGGTAAGTGTATACACGGTAATGTTTTTGAATTTCGAAGTTTGTGAATCGTAGGATGAAGTTGCGAAGAGAACAGAGATGGAGGTTCAACGTCACGTCTTGCGTAATTGTGTATTAATTATATCGCGGCGTCAAAATACTAGGCATGAGTGAAATGGTGGAGAGAATATGTGCCTAATGGGGGGGGGCTGCTGGAAAACTCAAAGATCAGGGTAGCCGGACTCTTATGTCTTGACATTTGATCCGCCCACGTCTCTCCCGACGCTCTGGGTCGGCTGTATTTGGGTTATCACTTGCGCGTTTCATTGTTCTTACAGAAAAAGTCAATTCTTGTTGAAAGAATTTGTTAGTTGTAGGTAATTATTTTGAGTGGTTGGCAAAAAGGATCTTTGTGACGACACAACACTTCTCTTCGCCCTATCGCAGCACCGACCTCCCCGCGCGCCGACCAACCATACACGTATTATATGAGGAACACGAAAGGTCCGTCAAGTGGGAGCGTGGTTGTCGCGCGGTAAAGAGGGCGGGCTCCGTTACAGAGTGTTGGATAGGTTATGTATGGGCGGTGTTTGCGAGCGGAGCGAGGTGGAGGGTGTGGTGTTTGGGAAGGGAGGATTTGGCGGCAGTGAAATCGTGGTGGAGAGAGAGAGGGAAGTAGGAAGGAGGAGGATCTACTGAGGCGAACAAGGATGAATCGTGATAAGGAGGGTTGCAGAGCAGGGAGCGATGGTTGGTGGAAAGGTGAAGAGTGTCGAAGACGGGGCTAGGTGGACAAGGACAAGGGATGGAAGGTAGGAGGGGCGTGTGCGTTGTTTGGCTGCCCGAAAATTGGGTGTTTTTGCCGTTTAGAGAGTCCGAAGGGGAGTGGGGGTTGAGGGGGCGTGTTGCAGAGGGGGTGGGTTGAGATTGGTGTTAGAACGGTTGAAAGTGAGGTGGGGGCGAAATGTGGTGAGTGTGGTTCTGCGGGCTGTGCAGGTGAAGACAGGGGAAAGGTGGTGTATGGTGAGGGGTGGAGGGTGTGGGCTACGGGGGGGGAGATAGATAATAAGGTTGGAGAACAGTATAAGTTATTGCCGCTTTCCTGCTCAGAGAACAGGCGATTGGGGGTGGTCGAGAAATGTTGGTATGATGAAAAAGTGGGTGCATGTAGCCGAAAATTTGTGCCTGAAATTGTATAGCTGCCCGATAGATCACGTTGTGATTTCATGCGATTTCCTAAAAACATGGTTTTTCGGGCCTAGTCTTGACGTGTACAATTGGTTCAAGATGCAAAAGAGCGTGAGTTTGTTCGAAAGTGCGCCTTGTTTTGAGCCGCATGACCGGCTCAGATGCTTAAGCCACGCAAAGGCACACACCACACCGCCTCTCCGCTCTACCCCCCCCGTCTCACCGCTCTAATCAAGCCCGCCGCGCCACACTCCCCTCCGCACACCCCACACTCAACCCGTCAGCCTCGTACTCACCACCGCCTCCGCTCCGCACCCACCGCCATCCCTCGCCCCCCTGCGCCATCCGCAACAACCACCAACCTACTCATACCCAGCACCGCCCTCGCCCGCCAACGCCCGCCCGCTCCGTCCTCTCACGCGCCCACACACCACTCTACTCACTCTCGTCTCCTCCCGCAACAGCTCTCACAACCCCATTCCACCACCCACACCAATAGCGCCACACACACACTACTCGGCAAATTTAGTGAATCGTATAATAACATAGGTGTGGCAATTGTTTTTTGGTAAAAAGGTCTGTGTACCTTGTTTTGCGGAAAGATATTGTTGTGCCAACGAAGCCTGATATGATTGTTCGTTATTTAGGATTGGAATGGAAAAAGCAAAGTTCCGATGGTTGATGAGGAGGATGAGTAGTAAAGATTTTTCCCTAGTGGAAAGTTTGAGACGACCTAAGAGATTGAAGAAATTCAGGTTGTCAGAATAGGAGGCAAGTAGTGTCTTGAATGAGTTAGATCCTGACTTGAGACAGTTGAAAAACGAATGGTGACTGCTCAGAGTCATGTATGAATGTGGTGAGGTTGAGCATAAGGTCTGGCAGAAGTTGGTGGTCATTTTTTTTGTCTAGAAGCGGAGTATAGGTCGTAAATATCCTGGTGATGCCCCCACACCGCTACCACAAGATTCCGTACCCGCGACCAATGACGCCACTGAATTTTGTACGTATTTTTGCTACAAGGATAGGCGTGTATTTTTGTTGAAGAAATTAAGAATAGGAAAGATCATTTGGCAAGGAATGTTACACTTAGAGTAGAAGAGTAAAAATGAAAAGTTAATTGTGTCACATTTTTGTCTTTTATATCGGAAATCCTGCCTATGCGTCGAATTTTTATCATGACTCACAAAAAGAGAGAAATGACCATATGAAGAGCAGAACAGGAATCTCGGACAGATGGGTGTGAGTGGGTGAATTGACTAGTGTCTTTTGTTGGTTGAAGTCATGCAATCAAATCGCGACGGCCGGCGGCGGGGGGGGCGCCGGGGCCCAAATGCACGCGACTCTTCTCCCGATATAACGACGAAAAACCGCTGAAAAGTTAATCTGTCACTTTCTATCTCTCTTATTGACATGTACCACTTCCGTTGTGCAGACACATTATTATACCTCTTTCCCCAATCCTTCTCGACAGCCAACAACTACAGCGCCTATGTAGGCGCACACATATAAATTCTCATCCGTCATTCTCTCTACAACCTTTCCGTGTACCGCCGTACCCAAGACATAAACTCACTAGAAAGCGGTAACACGCTTTCCCCTAGCGGAATACGAGTGGTCATCCCTCGGCGCACATCCCGCTGAGACATAATTAAAGGCGCGATAAACTGTAGTGCGCGTCTAGGGAGGGAGAGGTTGTTGAATTCCTGGGTGAGGGAGTTTGGAGTCCTAGTTAATCATTGTCGTACGTACTGTTCACCGTTAGACAGGTAGATGAGGGTGGCGGGGGCCAAACTAGAAAGAGGAACAACCTTCCTCCTAAAGGGTGGTGTAAGAACTGCCAATTTATCCGAGAAAGAAAGTCTCTAGTTAAGAATTAAGGAAACAAAAAAAATGATTGGTCGGTGATGTAGGCGCGCGGCGGGTCAGGGTGTGGGCGCTTACTAGATGGAACATAAAATGAGTGTGAGGGAGGGTGTGCTTTAAGTGACCGAAAATTGTGGGTCACTGTAAACGCAAAATGCGAGAGCCAATGCAAAAGAGAATTATGGATTGGAATGGAGAGCTTTGTTGATATGGTTGCGAGGTTCTTGAAAAAATGTTGGTCACGCGTTAAGGGCACACCCAGAAGTCATTGGGGAAACTGTGTTCTCGTTGCGTGAGTATCGCGACTTAGGAGAGAATGTGGACATAGCTGTAACAGATGGCATAGGTATGAGGAGATCTGTAGAGGGTAATAGCGAGCCCATGGTTGATGCGTATCAACTAAAGGGGTCAAAGTTTCAGCGGTGGCGTACGGTCTTTGAAGGTCGAAGAATGTGAATACATGGTATAGATGGATCAGGAGAATATAGTTTTTGCGCAAATTCCGAAGAAAAAGGATCCTGAAAAAGTTTCGAACGAAAGAACAGTTAGAGGAGGCATCTTTAGTGTTGTGCGGGTCACGTTCGAGGAGATTGTGTCAGGTCGTTCATGTTATCGATGTACGCGTGTGGAATGATATCGGAAGATGATCCGTTGGCAGATGCTGGTTCTTACTGGTCGGCGGGGTCGGATCAGGCGGGGTGAGGTAGGGGGGGGGAACGAGGCGCAATCAAGATGCGCCGGGGACGATTGTTGTCAAAGTTTAGTTTAAACCGGTCGTGTGATGGTGGTCCACCTTTGTCTGACGTGCAGCCAGTTTAGACGGCGCGTAAGAAAGCTGGGGGACGCAGAGGATTTCATGCTGTCGATGAGTGGACGACCGTGTAATTGGAAGGAGAGAAACTCAGTAACAGACGAATGTCCTGTTTGTGGGCGCGTGAGGGGGGACCAAAGGAGGTTATGCCCAGAGAGATTACTGCGTTACGGACTTAATTTGAAAAATGTAAGCGATTGTTACTAGAGTTTCTTGAGGTATAAACACTGGGACGTGCCGGGCCGGGTGAACGTGACTCAGAAAAATGCTACGTGTTGAAGAAAATGTAAACAATAGAACGATGGTGTCCGAAGGAACATTTTTGAGCAAGATAGTGGTGTCCGAAGTCATTTTTACAAGGAACTGCGTAGAGGCGGGAAAATAGAGAGGACTCTTGAAAATGAGTTAGTGGTGTCGCAGTAAGGAGATAGTTGGCGACGGGAGCTAAGGACTACTGTAAATTAGATCAGAAGCAGCATCCCGAAATAACACAGTGGGGCCTGACGGCTCTGCAGATCTTGCAGCTAGTATGGGGAAGGACCGGGTCGAGATTTTGTAGTTACGACATGGTAATTTTCAGCAGTAGACGGAGGAGAGCGCGGGGATTTAAATGAAAAAAAAGTTTTATTTGGATTTCTCCTGCAATGAGCTGGGATCATGTGATTTTCCGTGGTAATTTAGTTTCCCGTTAAGTTAAAGTCTCACATTCTCAGAAATAAGATTTTGGCCCAGTTCCTCCGAAATTATAGCATATAATTTATAAGCTATCATTGAGAGCTCCCGAGCAGCAAATAATCAGTCGTACCGGTTTAAATATTTTACGTAATTATAAAATTTAGGATCTTAGGGTACGGACCTATAATGTAAAGCTATTTTACAGCTATTCCCGTTGTAAAGCCGCTGATTCTCAAGAGAATAATCTTGGATTTGATATACTAATTTTTCTACGGACTGTCCTCATTTGAGTTTATAGTGATTGCTTTGGTATTCATGAGCATGTCTACACTTGTGATTTGTGCAGGAATGATTCAGTCGTAATCAGTTATCCTTCAAGCAAAACGTCACGCACATAGGTAGTCGTTACATTCATTTCATCACGACATAAAAGAATTAATGGACAAGAAAATACATGGTATTTTAGTATTCGCGTGAGTTTGTGTGGATATTAAAAAAAAGCAATAGTCTTTCATTATCAAAAGGTTTTAATAATGATAAAAAGGCAAAATAAATTAATTAACATGCATTTTAAATAATAATTAAGTTTTTCTTTCGTTAAAGATCAAACGAAACAAAATCTTTGTCAATTCGCAGATACACAGTAATACATGTTCGATTACGGACGGGGCTTCCTGGTCACTTTTTTTAACTAGACTTTTGAACAAGTAATTTTTAAATAATCGGCTTTGCAAAGCAACCATCCTGATAGACATACTTACATAGCCAACTGAGCACAATAATGCTGTTAATAATACAAATGAAAAAAACTATCGGACCAAGTTGTATTTTAGTCTTTTTTTTCCCGAGATTATCTGAAATTTTTTAATTATGAGGTTTTTCCGTTGCAAAAAATTGAAACAATGGTCGGATTTCGACGCAATTTATTGTATTTATATTATGAACAAATCATTTTTGCTCAGTTTGAACTATATACAAATGTCCGATCGGATGCAGTCTGTCCCTTCAACAAGCCAGCAATTACTCTCAAACCAACCTCTTCCGCCCCGACGCAAATCCTAGTAAACCACAGACTGCAACCAACCAAGCCCCGCTGCATCTGCAATATCAACGTCTCCCATATCACCATATCAATCCAACACCCTCAACACCACACTCCCGACCACTTGAGAGAGAATCTAACCACAACAATCCGGCCGGCACCCCTATCTCGCACTCCTCGCAACGATACACCCCCCCAGGCCCCACAAACATCAACTTTCCGTACTTTTTCACAAACACTCCCACAAAAAAACCGCTGTGCGGCGTCCTCCCGTAATCGACGCCCTCACTACCACTCACGTACGCAACATTCTTCCAAATGTCCTCCACCACACGCCGAGTTAACGCTCCCGCCGCGACCCCCTTCACACGTGCAACCAAACACATTCTCAGCTGATACTTGGCGCCCGCCGCTTTCGGCCCGCGCATCATGGCCACTCGCCAGCGAGATTCTGCCGCCCTACCGACAACTCCGCTCGCACACACTACGCCACGCTATATTCTCCTCCCGCGCGCACTACTCGCCACGATTTCCGGCCAACTCATCACCGGCTAAAATACCACCCTTCCGCCTCCTCATCTCCCCTCCACCATCGTCCACACAGACCGCACACCCACCGTGACACCCCAACCCACTCGCCGACACACCGCTCAAACACGGCACTCCTCCTCCCGTGAGATAGAGTCGACAATCTGTGGGATAGTTGAATTGGAACACCCTCACTCGTCTTCTGTGCACCGCTCATAACCGCCTCGAACAACCGCCAGCGCCAGTACACCCGCATAATCTTTCGCCATCACTGGGGCCCCCTACCCCTCCCCGCCTCCCACTCACCCTACACACCGCCCCCCCCCGACCTCCCTCACCCGACTGCGACGGCACCACACTCCCTACGAACCCCCACCTCCCTTGAACACACAGGCGACACGCTCCCACTCGCGCCTCGAGGAAATTGGACAGAAAGCAGAAACGCATGGCAAAACTTCTCGTGTTTGTGACTCCACGGGTTAAGATTATTTTGTTTGTTTATTAAAATAAATTTTTAGTTCTCTCAGCATGTAAAACACCAAGCTCGATGTCTTTCCTTACATATTTCTATTTCGAAGAAGCCTTCTTTTTGCAACCGAAAAAGAATGAATGCACAGCTTTTCGCTATTGATTGGTCTTATTTAGGGTGGGGCGGCAAATTAATCAATTTTAATTTTTTTAAAAAAAGTACGAATTCAAATTAAATTGAATTTAATGTAAACTACCACATGTTTTCCGTGCAGCCTCCGTTCCGGACCCGCACTGATTTTATTGTGCTTTAGTACGGGCATCTTTTAGCTTAGCAATACTCAAAACTGCGTGCCTTCATAATCAAGACGGAATGCTAGACAAGCTGAACAAAATTAACGTCACCGTTCATTTGAATTAACTACAGTGATTTGTAAAATTGTTAAACATATGCTTTGCAAAAGCTTCGGATTCAAAATAGATTAAATTGAATTGTACTACTATAAATTTTTTTTAATCCAAAGTTTATAATTAATCGAAAAATTTTGGGCGCGCGCTCTCAAAATGACTTGGCAGCTTCTCAACTCTTTGGAAACTAGTTGATTTTTCTGGCAATTCAAAGTAAGATAACCATGCACTTTAAAATTTTTGAAGAGATCGGAAATTGTTTTAAAAACGGATTATGATTATCAAAATTTTTCTTTTTAATTATAAGCAGTTAGTAGAACGGCACATTTCTTTTTAATTAATGTAAAATTATGAGCTCTAATATAAAAACATAGATCATTCAGTACAAAAATTTTATGAAATTGACAGCAGGCTGTCAGATCACTACAGCTCAAATATGAAAATGATTTCGAAACTGGCCTGTGTTAAGTCTTACAAATTCTTTGTTGAAATTACTTTCGAAAACACAAAATCAAGCTTGGGTTTTTTTTCATTTTTCAGCAATCCAAAAAAAATTGTTGTACGACCGGTGATAACATACCCTTATATACAGCATGCTACCATAGATGGCTGCTGGATTGAATGCCGAATTTAAAATTAAAAAGAGTTATCTTTCAGAGAACCGTTTTCAACTTGCGAAAAAACGTCAACTCTTACCTGCTGAAATCAAAATCACAAATTCAAAAAAAATAAAGTTGCTCGTTGCGCACCTTAAAATATATACACTAGTCAATTACCAGCGTCAAACACGAATTACATCAATGTTATATTTCGAACAATTTGTCAGAATCTGCCGAAGTTGGATGTGAAAATGGTTTCGGAAAGTGTTTTTGACAATTCCGTATTCACGAAGTAGTTGTTACCGACTTATAATTGGTCTGTTCAAAGTTGGATAGACCTAGGGTGGAAAAATGTCATTTTCTCATATTGTTTTTTCACAGAGTTTCTACCTTATTAATCAATTTTTACTAATGATACGAATTGCTCACTTTTCTTATCCTTGGTGGAAGATAACGGTAATTTCAAGTTTGACCATGGCTGGCTTACTTTTGTGAGTTTTTTATTTGGACCTATCATTGATAGAGTTCTGGGGACGATTGAAGCAATTTATAACTGCCGTAGTATTGGGCACTGGTCTCGTTCAACTGTTCCATTGATTTTCATGCTGTACAGTAAGGGTCCAAGTATATTATTAATTATATTAATTTATATTAATTATTATTAATTATTATTCAATTATTATTAATTATTATGAAGTTATATAAATTTATTAATATTAATTAATTTATTTAATTATTATCTTAATATTATTTATTATATTAATTATTTATTAATCATTATTCAATGACTTATTAATCTATTATTAATTATTATTAATTATTATAATTATTATTAATTATTAATAAGTTATTATTTAATTATTATTAATCTATTATTAATTTTATTAATTATTCAATTATTTATCTATTACATTAATTCATTGAATTCATTATTAATTATTATTAATTTAATATTATATTATTAATTATCTTATTAATTATTATTAAATCTATTATTAATCTATTATTAATCTATATATTATATTAATTAATTATTTAATTATTATAATTATTATTAATTAATTATAATATTATTAATTAATTTTTAATTATTATTAATTATAATAATATTATTAATTATTATTAATTATTATTAATTATTATTAATTATTATTCAATTATATCAATAGTTATTAATTATATATTAAATTATTATTAATTATTATTATTTTATTAATTATTATTGAATTATTATTAATTATTAATAATTATTATATCCAAATTCCACCTTTAAAAGGGACGATTTGGATTTATGTCTGGCCGTCTTACGCATTTCTATCCGATTTTTTCAATTTGGGTGCCACCGGCGGCATTTGTCTACTCGATGGAAATTACTAGACGTCATCAGAGTATCGAACCTTGCTGCTTATCTACGCAAATATGTTTTTCCGCGAGTGGATCACATCGTTGTGTCGAATTGTAGGATCTATATTTTCAGATTGGCAAAAGATCAGGCTTGGATTCATTTTGAAATAATCCTGAAATTTATTTTTTTTCGTCAATTCAAGCAAAGATTGCATTAAAACCAAGAAAAATATTTAGGAGCCTTTTGGCGAAGAGCATCGATTTGTTAACAACTGTTGTATACATTTAAAATTTAACCCTTCATTTTATTGAAGCCAAAACGAGGGGAACAACTTTCTGGGCTGGCAAATTTTGGTGAAAAAAAACTCCAACGAATTGCCTGACATTAATCTTTTCAAAAAAATAATTAAAAAAACGTGAAAAATCCCACTGCCCTGTATATTTGACAAAATTTACAAAAAAAATGAGTTATCTCTTTTTTGGAATCGCTCACACCAGTTCTAAGAAGTAAGAAAAATTTTTCGCCGATAATTTAAAATTAAGATCGTTATCGAATAGTGTTATTTATCAAAAATTTTATAATGTTTAAGAATAAGTGACCGTTTCAGATTCAATTTTGTCGACCCCCCCCCCTTAATAATCCATAAAAGATGAAAGCTTTTAGCTCCCGCGCCCTTTTATTTATTTTGTGTATCTCACTCGGTTCTACCAAAACTATCCTGCTTGGCTGTAATTTCTAGAAAGAAAGATTTGGGGTCGTAAGGGTACAACTCTGTCAGAAGAAAAATTTCCAAAGGCCGAATTAAACAGAAGACTTTATCGATGGAAATTGAAACTTTCCATAAAGCTAAAACTGGCCACTAAATAAAAGAAACATTATACTCAATGGAATCTCTCAAGGAAGACTATACAAAATCTAATTTTGTTCAGTAAAAATTTTCTTGTGAATTTTCCTCGATTTACTTAGTTTTGGAAATTAGCTTATCTATATCTAACCGGGACCCAGATAATCGCCGAAAGTTTTTGCCCAAACAAAATTTTTGGCGATATTCAATACAATTCTACGATATATGAACAAATAAATTTAAAAATAAAAAACGCGCAGCCGTCGAAATAAAGTACTATCGATCATATTACTTATATCATATTACTTATATCATATTACTTATATCATATTACTTATATCATATTACTTATATGTCTAACATTTTTTCAATTTTATGAGGAGTTTCACGATAGCTTTAAATGAAGTGAACAACTTAAATGCGTAGAATTTAATACTTCACCAAATGCAATCTAATTCATGTTGATAAGAGTGGATTTGGGACATTCAATTATGAAAATGACGTCATTCATGACTCACACAAAGTAATTTGTAAAATAAATCTAAACTAAAATTAGGCGATATTTGGCAATTTCGGTGATAAATTATCACTGATAATGGAACATTCGGCGATATTGGCACTTAAAGTATTTCAGCTAAAAATTGTGAAATTGTGTAGGTTTTTCGGCGATTTCGCCAAAACCACTGATTGATACTGGCAAATTACTCATTTTTTGACAACATTCAATAATTTTTAAAAATTTCTGTTTCTTTTGAAGAAAAAAAATATTTTCAAAATACATAAACGTTTCGCTTTATTGCATCGCCAGTATTTTCAAATAAGTCTTAACCGACAGATTTCTATCTTTGAGTCTATAATATAAAAATCTGTCGGTATACCAAACATTTTTTGAGGGTTTTTTTTTTATTCTGATCAAAGACCCCAAATATGACTCGCATCACAATTTTGGCAATGTATCAATGGTTTGCAACAACTTTGGTTTACTATGGACTGAGCTTTGGAGCTGGAAATCTCGCCGGAAGTGTTTTGCAAAATAATTGTTACAATGGTCTTCTAGAATTTGTCGTTTTTGCCATTTTGCCATTTTTAATCGATTTGAAAAAAATCGGACGAAAATATGGTACCGTGATAACAATGGGCATAGGCAGTGTTTCAAATCGGGATTCGGAAGTAAAAACAGTGGATGAGTTGTCAAAGCACACATAAATTTTTTCCGAAAACATGTGCTTTAACTGGTCTGAGGTATTTTAACTATTAAGGTAATTTTTTAAGGACACCCTACCAGTTTAGTTCACCTTTCAACCAATTGACCTGTGGACCTCGTTAAACGGACAAATTTTGGCAATAAAATCCTCACATAAAGTTGTACTATTTGCCAAAAAATTACGTCGAAGGCTGAACGGTTTTCTCAGAATCGACCTTTTTAAATTTTTGCCGGTAATTTTTTGGTATCACTGGACATCCGGTAAAGAATCAAAAAAAATCTTTTAAAAATTTGTTCTAAGATACAAAAATCAGTTTGCAAATATATTTTTGGTTGTCAAATGGCAACGACAAAACTGACTAAGGTTTCTGAAAAAAATTACTCAAGGGTTTTTCAATACATGTACCCTTTAGCTTCTCACTCACTGTAGTTGTGACTAAAACAATACCCGAATTAAAGATTTTGAACACTTGGCTAAGGAGCAATAGGTTGTATTGGAGCTGGTATTTTTGTCATTGGATTCGAATAAAACTTTTCAAAAATTGAGTTCATTATAGTCTCTTTGAAATTACTGGATTGAAAGGGGCGGCGTAAAACACTTCGAATTATACATGTATAAATTTTGATCTCACATAAATTAAAGATTTTTGCATCGCAGTAACAAAATGACAAAATTTCTGATCAGTTAAAATAGTTTTTATTTTTCTCGGTTTACTGAAATTCACTCAGTTGACGCTTGAATTTGTGGCTGCAGGTTTTTTGAGATAAAAAACGCGCATATCTGTATGGAATTAATATGTTGAATTTCGGGACAGGTAAAATCTTTTTGGGTGTGTATAGTTTATTGTGCTATTCAGTGTAAAGTGGCAAGTGAGGTGGGCCGAGAGATGGCAATAAAAAGGGGAAGGTGATCACGTGGGGAGTATCATCTACTGAATAGCACAATAAACTATACACACTAAAGAAATATTTAACCTGTCGCGAAATTCAACATATTACTTCCGTACAGGATATAAAATCAAAATAGCTGAAACGATGATTTTAAGAACTGTTCGAATAAATTAGTGGTTTTCATCAAAAATTCAAACGATTTTGTATTTGATTCTCAAATCTTCTTTTAACTTTTACAATGTTTGATCTCCAAGATTCAGTATTTTTTGCAATAGGCCAAATTAAAAAGATATTTATTAAAAACTTCATGAATCAAAAATTTCTCTCTAAGAAACTTAAACAAAAACTTTATGAGTGTGCTCTATCATCTCGCGGCTAATAATGATAACCACGGGCGTATCATTTCTTTTTTTGGGTGTTTTACGTTATTTTGGAACAATTAATTTTGAGTTTTTTCTGTTCAAAATGTTTTGCGCAATTCAAATATTCAACTCAGAAAATTACTCGTAATACTGACATGCACTTTTTTATATTTGTAATTCAACAAAAAGACAAATTATCCGATGGCTCAAATGAAAACATTTATGCTCAACTAAAAAGATATTGTGCATTTTTTGGCAAGTTTGGTGTCTCTGGAACATTCGGCGTAATTTATGTCCATACGTCTGAATTGTATCCAACTCCTGTTAGAGGAATCGGTCTTGGCCTCTCATCTGCTGGTGGAAGAATTGGGGGCATTTTAGCACCCCTTATTAACTCACTCGGGTAAGGAAAAAATTTATAATGTTTTTTTAATTTTTTATAAGGATGTTTTTCAAAATATTTGTACAATGGCGTCTGCCAATTTTTATAACGAGTGTTTTGAAAATTTTTATAATGATATATTTTTCAAAATTTTCAGTAATGATCTATTACAATTTTTATAGTGACAATTGTTCAAAAAAATCATAAAGAGCTTTTAAAGACTTTTTTCTATTTTGATAATAAATTTCCTTTCCATTTTTGAAATGACGTTTCTTTTTTTTTACAGAGGCTTTTTCCAATTTTATACAGACTTTTCTAAGATGAACATTTTCAATTTTTTTGAAATTTGCATGATGACGTTCCTTCAATTTTTATGACTTTTTAAGTTTTATTAGGGAAAAGTTTTATAACATTTTTTTCAATTTTGATATCGATTTTTTTTCAATTTTTATTATGTCGTTATTTCTTCCCCCAATATCGTCGAGAGTTTTTTGAAAAAAAATTCGGCAATTTTGGGCAATTTCGGTAATATTGGCACTTTCGGCGATATAGGGACAAAATTGAAATTTTTTGTCAAAAAAATGAGAAAAGTGTAGGCTTTCAAAATGACGTTTATACATATATGTCAAATAAATTTTCAATTTTATAAGGCTTTTTACAGTAGGTTCGACTGAACTTCATCCCCGAAATGCGTAGAATTGAGTAATCAACCAAACGAAACTAAATGAAAGTTAAAAATTGTAAATTTGNATTTGAATGATACAAACAACGCAAGATATTAGCACCCAATCAAAACCGTTGAATAAGAAATAATCCGATTTCATTGGTCAGATTAGGAAATGATCAACCGATCAAATGCTCAGATTTCGCATTTTTCAAATAGTTAGGATTTGTACTCTGAGGGCGGTTGATCCATATATGTCAAATAAATTTTCAATTTTATAAGGCTTTTTACAGTAGGTTCGACTGAACTTAATCCCCGAAATGCGTAAAATTGAGTAATCGACCAAACGAAACCAAATGAAAGTTAAAAATTGTAAATTTGGGAAATTCAATCTTAAAAATGACGTTATTTATGATGCCCGAAATAGGCTGTTATCGGACTTTTTCGACCACCTTGGATTCTTAATACGAACCGATAATAAGGTCAATTGAGGGGTGGTGAGAATTTGATTTCATCTAGTCAAATTCCAAATCTCAATATTTTTGATCGAAAATGCCATTTTAAATTTTAAAATTTTGAATCCGCCCACGCAATTTCGAAAAAATTGAAAAAAATTATGAAAAAACTTTTTTCGGCAATTCTCTAACATCATACATATTTTTGTCCTTGATCTCTAGTGTACATAACATATTATCGAAAAACCTAAAAAATTGTGGCANCTGGCAAATTACTCATTTTTTGACTACATTCAATAATTTTTAAAAATTTCTGTTTCTTTTGAAGAAAAAAAAATATTTTCAAAATATATAACGTTTCGCTTTATTGCATCGCCAGTATTTTGAAATAAGTCTTACCGACAGATTTCTATCTTTGGTCTATAATATAAAAATCTGTCGGTATACCAAACATTTTTTGAGGGTTATTTTTTTTTATTCTGATCAAAGACCCCAAATATGACCTCGCATCAAAATTTTGGCAATGTATCAATGGTTTGCAAACAACTTTGGTTTACTATGGACTGAGCTTTGGAGCTGAGAAATCTCGCCGGAGTGTTTTGCAAAATAATTGTTACAATGGTCTTCTAGAATTTGTCGTTTTTGCCATTTTGCCATTTTTTAATCGATTGAAAAAAATTGGACGAAAATATGGTACGTTATACACATGGGCATAGGCAGTGTTTCAAATCGGGATTCGGAAGTAAAACAGTTGTCAAAGCACACATAAATTTTTTCCGAAACGTGTGCTTTAACTGGTCTGAGGTAATTTAATCACTAAGGTAACTTTTTAAGAACCCCTACCAGTTTTGCTCACCTTTCAACAATTGACCTGTGGACCTCGTTTAAACGGACAATTTTGGCAAAAAAATCCTCACAAAAAGTTGTACTATTTGCCAAAAATTACGTCGAAGGATGAACGGTTTTCTCAGAATCGACCTTTTTAAATTTTTGCCGGTAATTTTTTGGTATCACTGGACATCCGGTAAAGAATCAAAAAAATTATTTTAAAAATTGTTCTAAGATACAAAAATCAGTTTGCAAATATTTTGATTTTTTTGTTTGTCAAATTGGCAACGACAAAACTGACTAAGGTGTTTTTCAATAAATGTACCCTTTAGCTTCTCACTCACTGTAGTTGTGACTAAAACAATACCCGAATTAAAGATTTTGAACACTTGGCAAAGGAGCAATAGGTTGTATTGGAGCTGGTATTTTGTCATTGGATTTCGAATAAAACTTTTCAAAAATTGAGTTCATTTTAGTCGCTTTGAAATTACTGGATTGAAAGGGGGCGGCGTAAAACACTTCCAATTATACATGTATAAGTTTTGATCTCACATAAATTAAAGATTTTTGCATCGCAGTAACAAAATGACAGAATTTCTGATCAGTTAAAATAGTTTTTATTTTTTCTTGGTTTACTGAAATTCACTCAGTTGACGCTTGAATTTGTGGCTGCAGGTTTTTTGAGATAAAAAACGCGCATATCTTGTATGGAATTAATATGTTGAATTTCGGGACAGGTAAAATCTTTCTTGGTGTGTATAGTTTATTGTGCTATTCAGTGTAAAGTGGCAAGTGAGGTGGCGCGAGAGATGGCAAATAAAAGGGGGAAGGTGATCACGTGGGGGAGCTATCACTCTACACTGATAGCACAATAAACTTTACACACCAAAGAAATATTTTACCTGTCCCGAATTAAACATATTACTTCCGTACAGGATATAAATCAAAATAGCTGAAACGATGATTTTAAGAACTGTTGGAATATATTAGTAGTTTTCATCAAAAATTCAAACGATTTTGTATTTGTTCTCAAATCTTCTTTTAACTATTACAATGTTTGATTTCCAAGATTCAGTATTTTTTGCAATAGATCCAATTAAAAAGATATTTATTAAAAACTTCATGAATCAAAATTTCTCTCTAAGAAACTTTAACAAAACTTTATGAGTGTGCTCTATCATCTCGCGGCTAATAATGATAATCACGAGCGTATCATTCTTTTTTTGTTTTTACGTTATTTTGGAACAATTAATTTTGAGTTTTTTCTGTTCAAAATGTTTTGCGCAATTCAAATATTCAACTCAGAAAATTTATCGTAATACTGACATGAACTTTTTTTATTTTGTAATTCAACAAAAGACAAATTATCGGATGGCTCAAATGAAAACATTTATGCTCAACTAAAAAGATATATGTGCATTTTTTGGCAGTTTTGGTGTCTCTGGAACATTCGGCGTAATTTATGTCCATACGTCTGAATTGTATCCAACTCCTGTGAGAGGAATCGGTCTTGGCCTCTCATCTGCTGGTGGAAGAATTGGGGGCATTCAGCACCACTTATTAACTCACTCGGGTAAGGAGAAAATTTATAATGTTTTTTTAATTTTTATAAGGATGTTTTTCAAGATATTTGTACAATGGCGTCTGCCAATTTTTATAACGAGTGTTTTGAAATTTTTATAATGATATATTTTTCAAAATTTTCAGTAATGATCTATTACAATATTGCCTTTTCATTTCTTTCAAAAAATAATTTTTTGAAAAATATTTTTTTTTCATTATTTTGAGTTTCATAAAAATCTTTTGTGAAGAAATTCTTCTTCGTATAGAGACTGCAGATAAAATAAACGTATATAAAAAGAATCCTCAAGTTCTTTCCTAAAAACTGGCTTCCTTATAATTTTGATATTATGTATCGTTTTCACACAATTAATTTTTTAGGAAATTTTCGCTAAAATTTAAAAAAAAGTAGGAATAAAATAACTAGCGAACAGCTAATCGTATAAAGTTTTCAACAATATTTTTGGAATAAAATTGCAAACTCTATGACATATATGAATTGTAGGTCTGCGTTTTGGCTCCCGAAAATTTTTTGCCTTTGATAGTCAAATGGTGTGAGGGGGTTCAATGTTAATTTTTAAACTGAAATATTGCGAATTTTATTTTCATGTCAGTAAAAAAGTTGATTAGTGAGTTGCTAACAGATAATTATTTGGAAACATATAAGTTATGTCCCTTTCTTCAAAATCAGCATTGTTCGAAAATTTTGATAAAAATTTTGTCTTAGCTCAAAATTTTGCTTGAAATTTATACTCCGCATAGATCATTTGTATTCATGATTTCCTAAAACATTTTTTTCGGGCCTATCTTACTTTACAATTGGTCAAATCAAAGCGTGAGTTTTTTCGAATGCGCCTTTTTTACCCAGACGGCTAGATAGCCAACAAATGGCAAAAACCTCTGTCTAGCCGCCCGTCTAGCCGTTAATAAGCGGCGCATTCAAAAATACTCACGCTGTATAAGTTCGTGACAGGCATGTGCCATGGCATGTGAAAAAATAATCATAACACGTGAAGCTGGCTGCTGGCTGTTTAGCAAAATATATTTCTCGAAAGTTCACCATTCAAAAAATACGCCAAAATACTCAATTTATAATTATAATAACATAGTTGGAATTTTTTTGTAAAAAGTCTTGAGCCTTGTTTTTTCGGAGATATTTTTGACAACACCTAATATTTTGTATTTTAGATGAAGTGGAGAAACAAATGTCGATGGTTGAGAAGGATAGTTAGTAAATTTTTCTATGAAAGTTTAACGAGCCTAAAATTAAAAAAATGTCATTTTCAAATAAACAATTAGTTTTAATAGTTAACCTGACATTGCAAATTGAAAAAAAGTACTTTCAGATCATTGTAATTTGAGGGTTTAGCATAAGTCTGGCAAATTGGTTCATTTTTTCAGAGCGATATATCGAAAATCCTGGTGATCCAACTACAATGGAGATTGTAAAAATACGATGAATTTTATATTTTTACAGATACTTATTTTTGTTGAAAAATTAAAAATAAAATCATTTGCAAGAATGTACACTTTAATAGAAGATAAAAATAAATTAATTTTCACATTTTTGTCTTTTATATCGAAAATCCTGCCTATGCGTCGAACTTTATCATGACGTCACAAAAGAGAAAATGACCAATGAAATCACAGGATTCTCGACAATTGTGTGATGTGAATTGACTATGTCTTTTTTGTGAAGTCATGATGAAATTCGACGCAAATGCAAATGATTATATTTTTAATTTTTTAACAAAACTAAGTATCTTTAAAAATATAAAATTTATCGTATTTTTACAATTTCCGTTGTAGCGTACTCAGAATAAATATAAGAAGTAAAGTTTCCTAGAACGTTATTGGGAATTTGAACATAATTAACTGATAAACTGTATTCCTCTAGGAGGAAGGTTGTTATTTTTAAGTTTGATCTAGTACATTCGTACTACTTCACGTACATAATGTACTAGACCAAACTAGAAAAGAACAACCTTCCTCCTAAAGGGGTATGTAAATCAATTTATCGAGAAAGAAAATCTCTAGTTAAATTAAGGAAACAAAAAAATGATTGGTCATTTTAGGCGCTCGCTCATTGGCTACTAATAACATAAATATTGACAACTTTCTCTTGCTTTATTCGATCAAAAATTGACATACTGTAAAATGCAAGTATACTGTAAGTAATATCACCCATGTGACATCAATAAAGTCAAATCACGTTCGTACGTCTTTTGAATCAAAATTTGAACATGTAGTAATATCAAAATATATTTTTCAAATTCCAAAAAAATCCTGAAAAATTTCGACAAAAAATAAGCATTTTACTTTTGTCACTTCAGGAATTTTCAGTCTTCATTTCATGTACTGTGATGATATCGAAGATGATCCTTTGGCAAGCTTTTTTACTCGGCGTCATCACTGTGATAGGAACGAATCGAATCCCACGATTTTCAATTTATTTAAACCTCGTGTGATTGGTCACCTTTTTCTGACGTCACAGTTATGACGCTGCGTAAGAAAGCTGGACGAAATATTATCTTCGATATACACCTTAATTTGAAAAACTCAGTAACAGAGAAATGTCCTGTTGTGGCCACAAAATGAGTTACCAAAATTACTTCTTAACGACTTAATTTGAAATGTAAGCGTATTTTACTAGATTTTCTTGAGTTATAAACACTCCGGCCGTACTGACCAAAAAATGCTACTTTTTAAAAAATTAAAAAAAACATGTTCGAAAATTTTGACAAAATTTTCAAGTCATTTTTACAAAAAAATGCGTAGGCGGAAAATAAAGACTCTTGGAAAATGATTAGTTTCGCATAAGATATATTTGGCACGCTAATACTACTGTTAAATTATCAAAAGATCCCGAATAACACCATGGCCTAGCTCTGCAGATCTTTGCACTATATGAAACCGTCAATTTTGAGTTAAAATCGGTATTTTCAGCAGTAACATAACCGGGATTAAATGAAAAAAAAGTGTATTTGATTTCTCCTGAAATGATCCGGGATCATTGATTTCCTTAATTTATTTCCCGTTTTAAGTTAAAGTCTCCATTTCAAAATTAGATTTTGGCCCAGTTCGCTCCCGAATTATAGCATATCTCTTTAGCATATTTTGGTAAAGATTTGAGGTCTTCTGGATGAGTCACTCAGATAGCAAGGTAAAGTCAGACTTGAATAGGAAGCATAATTTGACAAAGTTTAAATCCGGCCAGAGGGTATAAAAAGTTTATTCCTTTGTGACTGATAATAACACTTGACGTGGCTGTAGGGCGCTAGATGTCGACCAAGAAATATATAGAACCTTACGCCTTTTTCTAAATAAATTAGATCACGGCGCTTTATCTTTTGATCTAAACACAGTAGAAAACTGATTTTAGGTGCTTTAGATTTTTTACCTCGGTTTGCTTATAAAAAAGTTTAAAAAATGAACAAAAGTATAAAAAATTCACTTATGTCCAAGGTTTAAAACTGCGAATAAACTGTTTAAGATTCACTTTTTACTTTTGAATTATGATAATGAGCTCAATAAAAAGATGCTCAAGCATCGACTT
>SCLH01000302.1:454134-503808 GCA_004367855.1 Oikopleura vanhoeffeni | reverse complement strand
ACCTCGTAGCAGTGATATAATTTGCTCTTTTATGGCGCTTTAAAGTGACACCATGGTACTTCTGTCCACATCGGAGAGTGACTGTAGAATTGGGTAGCGTAATGCACAAAATTTGTTAAAATTACCGGTCGACCGCAGATGATCAGATGATGACTGAATTCAAATTTATGCGAAAAATCGTAACTTTAAGGACTGGAAGTGATGTATAATAAAATAACTAAAAACTAATCGGCAGGTTGTAGCAAATCGGGCAACTCCGGATTTTGTCTTTGAACAACATAAGCCGCGCACAATACTTTGGTGATTTATTTTGTGACGGATTTCTTCGTATAAGGTTTTTCAGCATCAAAATTACGCAACTCGCTCAAAAATTCACAGGTTATTGGGAACATTGCCGAGCATCAAATTTTGGGGGTGAATTTGCCTTTTGTGTTCTCCTTGTTCTTGGCATTTCTATATTTCTACACCACTTAATACAATGTATACACCTAAATATGCGCATCAATTGCTTCATTTCAACAACTTTTCTGAAAGATTATAACCTAGTGTTAGAATACAGCTTCTTAAATACAATCTGCAATAAATTCATATAGAGGGCTCAGCTAATGCTTTTTTATATTTTCGAACTTCTACAAATAATTTAACTTATTCGAACTACAAAATTGCTTTAATATCCCTTTATGAGGAAGCGTTAATTATCTTTTTAAATTTGGTCTAGTACATTAACTCCACTTAGCGAACATTATAGGGACTAGACCAACGCTAGAAAATCAACTACTTCCCGTTAACGGATTAAGTCATAATGATATAACTTATATCATATAACGCGACATAAAAGTTGCTCAAATTATGAACATTACTTTGACGTTATTTTCGAACGATTATATGGATAGATCGCGACCCAACTTGAAAGAAAACGGCCGGAATCATTGTTACTGATCAGAACACTAAAATTTAATAATACAGTTAAAACATTGTTCGAGCCCACAAATGAATTTCTCATGGATAAAACGCTTAATTGGCCTTTTTAACTACTGTACGTACAATTCAATCGGCTTTTATTTTGGGCGCCTGCCCAATCGATAGTGTCGTTCTGAATCATTTAAATAGTCACGATCCTAGTCGCTACGGACTTAATAAAGAACTGAGAAACTCGAAAAATTTGTGAAATTTTTTATTTTTTAAATGCATATTATCAAGAATGCATTTTTTTGGCCTTCAACGTGTTCTTAATTCTCAATTCAGTAATTTGTGATAGTGTAAGTCCTGAATGTGGAGTATGAAAGTGGTGAATGTGACATTTTACATTTGCAAGCATCTGAAATGTTAATCTCTTGGCATTTCTGGAGTGTCCGAAGTATATGCCTGATAGAAATGCTGCCAGTTACGCTAACAAATTCCATGTTCTTGCGCAATTTTTGTCTGGTTATTGATTTTTTGGTTAAATGCTTTTTTTGAAGAAAAACTTATTTGATACCCCATGATATTGATTGCTTTGTTAGCAAATGAGCTTGAATGCCATAAAAAATATCTCCGCATCATCCTACAAAAAGAAGTTTTAAAGAATTATGATTATGCAATTTTTTTCTTTTTTTTTTTTTTTTTTTTTTTTTTTTTTTTTTTTTTTTATATGTTAAAAAGTGGGCCGCGGTCGGTCAGAGCCGATTTTTTCCGGGGTCAAAAATCCACTTTTATAGCATTTTTTCCGAACCAATCAGGATACGCTAAAATGATCTCCGTAAAATTCCACAAACATGGCTATCTTGGATTTTTCTTCATTTTAGGCCTTTACAGAAATGCTTTCAGACCGCGGCCACTCTGAATGTTTATTATATTATTAATAAGAATTTCAGCATTATATTTTATTTTTCATTCGATACAAATAACGTGTTTTTCAAATTGTGTTGTGTTTCGCAATTTTTGGCTGCTTGCTGAAGTCTATGGATCAAGAAGCTACTGGCTGAACAAGCCCACAAAAAAATAATGATTAATTTAAACCAAGGAAAATTAAGCTGTATTTAGAAAATTAAAGTTTAAATTTAAATTCTTTGAATATTTAATTTCATTTTGAAAAGTAACACATGTTTTTTAGTTTTGTCCACAACCTATTTTCATACATTTCGAGGAATATTCAAGAATGGCCAATTTCAACTTTTTCATAAATTCATACTGTGAAATTCACAGACATTACAGTTTTTTTTTCAATCAAAGTCAAAGCTAGATTTTTTTGTTTATGTTTTAAAGAAATAATCGGTTAGAAAAATTTATGAAAAAATTCTGCACCAATTTTGACGAATTATCTATTTCTGCATATTAACCCAGCATCACTTTTTCGATTCTCAATTTTGCTGGCAAAGCCTTAACATCCAAATGAATTTCATTCAAACATGCACGGTAAGAAACTTAACATACCAGGTGGCGGAGCCTTCCCATTTTTACTGTTTTTATTTCGAGTCACTAAGGCCGGTGGTTACATCGGGCGATTCTGACAGCTGTGTTAACAATACACAAACTTTTGCAAGGGAAACTCCTGCTGGGTGATGAACTAGTCATCGCAGCTGGCACTGTTTCAACTCGGTAGTACCTTAATTGATTCTGCGAATTTGAGGAAAATATAAAAATTTTCCCTTTTTTTCCGTTACTCGGTGGTATCCAATTAATTCTGCGAATTTAGAAAAACATTGTTCGGTTCGGTCTACTACAGTGCACTTTTTTTTATAATTAAAATAGCCAAATTGTTTTTCAATTTTCGCAAAAAATAAGCCATTCGTAAAAATTAAATTTTAACCTCGACTGATAAATGTTTTTTGGAGGACTTTTTTCAAAACTTTAGAGTTTTCGAGGGGCAATTTGGAGCCTTTTCAATAGCGAATTGCGCGTCGATCGACGGCAAATTACTATAAAACGCCGAAATTGACCCCTCGATAAACTTTCTAAGTTTTGATGAAAATCCTACAAAAAATATTTATAGTCGACGCAAAATTTAATTTTACGGATGACTATTTTTTCCGAAGTTTTCAGGTCAAAATACTTTTTATGAATAAACTGCAGATACATTAAAATTTTTAAATTTCCTAAAAAGTGTTTTTTAAACTCTAAAATGATTTTCGGAAAAAATAGTCCAATCCGCTAAAATTAAATTTGCGTGACTGGATAAATATTTTTTGTAGGATTTCATCAAAACGTAAAGTTATTCGCATCGGTCAATCTTCGGCGTTTTTTTTAATAGTATATTTGCCGTGTCAATCGCCGCGCAAATTCGCTATGAAACGTCAAATTTGACCTCCATAACTTTAAGTTGATAAAAATCCTACAAAATATTTATCAGTTGACGCAAATTTATTTACGGTGCTATTTGTTTTCAAATCTTTCAGAGTCCCAAACATTTTTGAATTTAATAATTTATCTGCATTTTTCATAAAAAGGTTTTTTGACCCTCCAAAAAACCTTTGGAAAAATAGTCATCCGTAAATGAAATTTCGCGTCGGTGATAAATATTTTTGTAGGATTTTCATCAAAACTTAAAGTTATTCGGGTCAATTTCGGCGTTTTTATGGTATATTGCTGCCGTGTCGTCGCGGCGTCGCAAATTGACCGGCCGAACGCGAATCTGACCCTCGGACATATTAAGTTTTGATGAAAGAATCTAAAAAACATTCTATCAGTCGACCGCAAAATTTATTTTACGGATGCTATTTTTTTCAAATCTTTTCAGAGTCAAACCTTTGTTGGAATTTAAAAAGTTTTCATCTACTGCTTATTCATTAAAGTATTTTCTGACCTCCAAAACTTTGGAGAAAAATCATCCGTAAATTATAATTTCGCGTCGCTGTAAATATTTTTTGTGAGATTTATCCCCAAAACTTAAAAGTTATCGAGGGTCATTTTCGGCGTTTTTTTATAGTGATATTCCGCGCGTGGTCGATCGACACGCGCAAATTCGCTTGAAAGCCAAACCTTGCCGTCGAATAACTTTAAGTTTTGTAAATCCTAAAAAAACACATTTTATCAGTCCGACGCAATTTATATTACGATGACTGATTTTTTCCACATCTTTCATTAGGTCCAAAAACTTTTTAGAAATTTAAAATTGTTATTATCTGCATTTATGTATAAAAGTATTTTGACCCTCAGAAACTTTGGAAAAAATAGTATCGTAATTAAATTTCGCGTCGACTGAATAAATATTTTTTGTAGGTTTTTATCAACATTTAAAGTTATTCGGTCAATTTTGGCGTTTCAATAGCGAATTTCGCGCGGTCGATCGACACAGCAAATTACTTATAAAACGCCGAAATTGCCTCGAATAAGTTTAAAGTTTGTGTTAATCCACAAACATTTATCGTCGACGCAAATTTAATTTTCGGTGACTATTTTTTTCAAATCTTTCAGAGTCAAAACACTTTTTACGAATTTTAAAAATTGTTTATTGCATTTTTCTTATACAGTTTTTTTGACCCTCAAAAACTTGGAAAAGATAGTCATCCGTAAAATTAGAATTTCTGCGTCGACTGATAATATTTTTGTCAGGATTTTTATCAAACTTTAAGTTTTCGAGGGTCAATTTTTGGCGTTTTCAATAGCGAATTGCGCGGTCGATGACACAGCAAATATATATAAAAAGCCGAAATTGCCCTCGATAACTTTTTTAGTGTTTGATGAAATCTACAAAAATTTTCGTCGACCGCAAAATTTATTTTCGAATGGAACTTTTTTTTCCAAATATCCTTTGAGTCAAAAAACCTTTTTAGAAATTTAAAATTTATTATCTGCTATTCATAAAAAGTAGCTTTTTGACCTCGACTTTGAAAAAAGTATCCGTAAAATTAATTTCGGCGACTGATTATATATTTTTGTAGGATTTTTAATCGACAAATTAAAGTTATTCGGGTCATTTGGCGTTCCGAATAGGATTGCGCCGGTCGATCGACACAGCATATACATAAAAACGCCGAAATTGACCTCGAATAACTTTTTAGTTTGTGACAAGATCCTACAATATTTATCAGTCGACGCCAATTTAATTTTACGATGACATTTTTTGTCCAAATCTTTCAAGTCAACAACACTTTTTAGAAATTTAAAGGTTTTTAGATTTCTGACATTTATTCGATAAACAGTATTTTGACCCTCGAAACTTTTGGAAATGTATCCCCGTATTAAATTTCGCGTCGACTGAATAATATTTTTGTAGGATTTTTACAAAACACTTTAAAGTTTCGGGGTCATTTGGCGTTTCAATCACGGATTTGCCGGTCGATCGCAACAGCAATATACTATAAAACGCCGAAATTGACCTCCGAATAACTTTTAAGTTTTGATGAAATCCTACAAAAAATATTTATCATCACGCAAAATTTAATTTAAGATGACGTATTTTTTCCAAATCTCTTCAGGGTCAAAACACTTTTAGAAATTGAAAATTTTATTATCTGCATTTATTATAAAGTTTTTTGACCCTCCAAAACTTTGGAATAGATAGTCATCCGTAAATTAATTTCGCGTCGATGTTAATAATTTTTTGTAGGATTTTTATCCCCGAACTTTAAAGTTATTCGAGGGTATTTTGGCGTTCTCATACCGCAACTTTTTGGCGGGCAGGTTCGGGATCGCGGTGAAAATCAGCAATATCTATAAAACGCCGAAATTGACCTCGAGTAATTTTAAGTTTTTGAGTGCAATCCTACAAAATATTTTGCAGTCGACGCAAATTTAATTTTACGAATGATATTTTTTCCAAAATCTTTCCGAGTCAACACTTTTAGAAATTTAAAAATTTTAAATATCTGCAATTTATCATAAAGTTTTTTGGACCCTCGAAACTTTGGCAAAGAATAGTATCCGTAAAATTAAATTCGCGTCGACTTGTAGATATGTTTTGTAGATTGTTTATCAAAATTTAAAGTTATTCGAGGGTCAATTTCGGCGTTTTCAATAGGAATTTGCGCGGATCGAGGTCGAACACAGCATATACTATAAAACGCGAAATTGCCGATAACTTTTAGTTTTGAATGAAATCCTACCCCAGAAATATTTATCAGTTCGACGCGCAATATTTATTTTACCGATACTATTTTTTCCAAATCTTTCAGAGTCCAAAGCACCTTTTTAGACATTTAAAATTTAATTATCTGCATTTTCATAAAAAGATTTTTGACCTCGAAAACTTTGGAAAAGTCTCCGTAAATTAATTCGCGTCGCTGATAAATATTTTTGATAGGATTTTGGTATCAACTTAAGTTATCGAGGTCAATTTTGGCGTTTATAGCGTTTGCGGCGGTCGATCCGGACAGAAATATACTATAAAACGCCGAAACTTGACCCACGAATACTGTTTAAGTTTTTGATGCAAATCTACAAAAATATTTATCAGTCGACGCAGAATTTAATTTTACGACATGACTTTTTTTCCAACATCTTTCAGAGTCAAACACTTTTTAGAAATTTAAATTTTAATTATCTGCATTTATTCATAAAAGTATTTTTGACCTCTCGAAGAACTTTGAAAAATAGTCCATCCGTAAAATGTAATATTTCGCGTCGGACTGATTGAATATTTTTTGTAGGATTTTTATCAAAACTTTAAAAGTTTCCGGAGGGTCCAGTTTTGGCGTTTCATACGATTTGCGCGGGATCGATCCCGACAAGCAATACGTTAAAAACGCCGATTGACCTCCGAGTATAATTTGTTTTGATGAAATGCTACAAAAATATTTCGAGTCGACCTTTCTTTCGATGACTTTTCAAATTTTTAGTCAAAACAGTTATGGAATTTTAATCTTTAACAATTTTTAATTTATTTGTCATTTGATTCATTAAAAGTATTTTTGACCTCAAAAACTTTGGAAAAAAATACGTCCCCGTAAATTAAATTTCCGTCGACTGATAATATTATTTTTGTAGGTATTTTCATCAAACTTACAAGTTATTTCGAGGTCAATTTCGGCGTTTTTTTGAGTATATTTGCGTGTCGATCGACCGCGAAAAAAAAAAAAAAAAAACAGATATTCGCCGATTGAACAGCCAAAATTAACCCTCGAATTACTTAAAGTTTGATAAAATCCTCAAAAAACCATTTTCAGTCGGAGCAAAATTTAATTTTTACGGTGATGACTTTATTTTTCCGAAATCTCTTCAGAGTCAAACACTTTTAGAAATTTAAAATATTTTATATTATCTGCATTATGCCTAGAAAGTATTTTTGACCCTCAAAACTTTGGAAATTCATCCGTAAAGATTAATTTCGCGTCGATGTATAATTTTATTTGAGGATTTTTATTAAACTTTAAAGTTATGCGAGGGTCAATTTGGCGTTTAATGCGAATTTGCGCGCGTCGATGATCCGCACACAATATACTATAAAGCCCGAAATGACGCCATCGAATAACTTTAGTTTTGATGAAATCTACAAAAAATATTTATCAGTCGACGCAAAATTTATTTTAACGAATGACTATTTTTTCCAAATATCTGTTCAGAGTCAAAAACTGTTTTAGAAATTAAATTTTAATTATCTGCGTTTATTCATAAAAAGTTTTTTTGCACTACAGAAAACTTTGGAAAAAATAGATTCCGTATTAAATTTCGCGTCGACTGTAAATATTTTTTGTAGGATTTCATTCAAAACTTTAAGTTTTCGGGGTTCCAGTATTTCCGGCGTTTTTTATAAGTATAGTTGCCGTGTCCCGTCGGACCGCGCAAATTCCGCCCATTGAACCGCCAAAATTAACCTCGATAACTTTTAAGTTTTGTAAACATCCTACAAAAACTGTTATCAGTCGACGCAAAAATTTTATTTTCGAGCGGATGACTTTTTCCAAATCTTTCGAGTCAAAAACATTTTTAGAAATTTTAACAATTTTTATCTGCATTTTTCATAAAAAGTATTTTTGACCCGTCAAAAACTTTTGGAATAAAATGTATCCGTAAGAATAATTTCGCGTCGCTGTAATATTTTTTGTAGGTCTTTATCAATTAACTTTAAAGTTTTCGGAGGGTCAATTTTGGCGTTTCAATAGCGAATTTGCGGCGTCGATCGAACAGGGTAAAAAAATATAGCTAATAAAACGCCGAAATTGGACCGTCGAATAACTTGTTAGTTTTGATGAATCCTACACAAAATTTTCATCTGTCGACGCAAAATTTATTTCGGATGGTCTTTTCGAGCAGTCAAAGACATTTATATAATTTGAAAAACAATGCTTTAAGAATACCTGCAAATAAATGGAAAATTTCTAAATTTCTAAAAGCCTTTCTAACTCTTATTAATTTCGGGAAAAATGCCATCCGTTGAAATAATAGTAAGAATAATGGTCAATAATGTTCGAACAATTTGAAAAATGACCTTAATCAAGTGGAAAATGCGAGTCGTTCCCGAAAGCCAGATTGGACCGGTTGAGTCCAAGACTGTGGACCGGTATTTTCGACTGAAAGCTTTTTTTGTTAAGACAATATCCTCTTTACCTTTTGTTAATATCCGCGGCCGTGAAATTAGGAAACGTAGTATGTGTTAAGTGTGCGGCCGGGATAAACAAAAGTGTGAATAGGGGATATGATTTCAGGGGCTTCGGGGCGTTTTTGAACAAGATTATTTGATTTATTACCAGGGTTGTAAAAGGGATCATCCTCAGCGGTTCTTTATCCCCGAGTTCCATGTTTTTGGCCTTCTTAGCTTAATACATAAATGGATGAGCTCTAAATTACGGGTCTGTTCGACCGTTGTTAAATAAATTATTTTTTGTCTTCTTACGAATTGTGTAAGTCAAACATCGAAAATTTAAATTTCTGAAAAGTCGAAAAAAACGAATTTTAGTCATAAAGAATATTTTTTGTTTGTATGAGTTATTTGAATTATTTAAAACGTCGACAGGTCCGGCTTACCAATTGAGCTCAGGTTTTCGGTGAATTTTTTCTTTTTAATTCTTGATAAGGGCTAAACTTTTTTTCGCACAAACCGTATTTTCATTTCAAAAGTATGCATTCAGCAGTTCTAAAGGAGAGAACAAAACGAGCATATTTAAATAAAGTGAAGTAGCCATTCCAATAGTTTCTAGCTTCGGATTCCCCAAATTGTCCGGAAATTCTTTGGAACAGATAAGAAATTTTCATAATAGTTTTAATTTTCTGACCAACAATCAAACTAACCATGGTTGTGGGTCACCAGTCGAAGACGTTAAGTACCATTTTGTGAGTTTTTATGGTTGATTTGAACAACTTTGAAAAAATATTGAACAAATCTTAGGCTGTTATTTAGTTTGTAAATTTATGTCCAAATTTCTATAATTCTCCTCGATTCAAAGACCGCTTGTTATCTACGGGCAATGGAAATGAAAAGTGAAAAATTGCTTTATATTAAATACTATGCAAGCCTAATTATGTTTCGGGAAATTGGAGGGCGGCAGCGGCCCGTGGCGGCTTGGGTGCTAGATATTTCACTGATTTAACTAGGTAGATAAATTCTATACACGTATTAATAGTACACGTAACCGTATAACCCTGATCGAGAATCTTTTTTGTCACTACATTAAAGAATTAGATTCGGCTTTTCAAGAAATATTGAATTTTTTTTTCGACTGTTTGTTCGCGTTACGGGGGTTGATTTTCAGGTACTTTAGCTATGTTTCACATCCGTAATTATTTCGGAACTGGACATACAATTCTTGAGATAAGCAGTTTTTTCTCAGCCCAAATTTCTCATCAATGGTTTCACGTGGCTTGCTCTTTTGAGCCCTACTTTGCGAAAAAGTCGAGCACTTTTTTTTTTCGGAATTTTTGGTACTGATCAAAAATCATTATTAGTTCTAGTCGAAATTGCAAAAAAGCTCTCTATATCTCTTTAAAATTTTCTGAGCCTAACTTGATCAAATTTGGGCTATATTTGCAACATATCAGGAGAGAATGAGAATTTTGAAGTCTGCAATTGTTAAATCGTCGGTTTATTTGGCGGTTCTGAATTGTTCAGAAAGAATAAAAGATGCACAAAAAGCTCTCTATAAATATTGAGTATATACCGTTACTTGATCTTGTGGAAATTTGAGTCCTCATTGGATACTACCGTCTGGGAGGAGATAGATTTGACATTTTGATGTTCACCTTGTTCACGATACTGGTACCTATTGGTTAATGTTCCAAACAATAATGTTGTGAATGTCTTTTTGCCTAGATTAGATAGATCTACAATTAGCATTTTCGGTTTTTTCATGAACTGTTAGTTTTCAGTATATCTTCACCTAGAAAATGGTCAAATCGATCGCTCCCTCGTAATAAGCAGGAATTGGTTTTAGCTTTTTTCCAAGTCTGGATTTTTTATTTTTTTTTATTGTTTCTGAATCATTCCCGAAGAAAACAGTTTGCAACATTAGCATCATTATTATTTTAATGACTGATTTCCAAAGGACTTTCTAGAATGATTTCCTCAAAAAATTGTTGCAGTTTGCAAGATTAAAGGATCGCGATTAAAATTTTCTGAATAAATTGGCCAAAGTAAGAATAAATACTTTCGAACGGATCATCGAAATTATTTTAGTTTGATTTTTGAACTGAAAAAATGTCCGAAAAATACCAGCCTTATTGTATTTGCATTGGGTCGACCTTGTCAAAGGGCGCTGCACGGTTTATTGTTTAGGTATTCTGCAAATACAATCATAAAATTATGAAAAGCCTAGAGAAATAAGAAAAAATATGTAAGTATATGTTTTATATTATGTGAAAAGTCGCGTTGAGTGAAAAAATTTTTACTAGGTTTGTAATTCTTACTATACCATCAAAGTAAGTTCTGATCGGGCAAGTTTTTTGACACTTAATAATTTTCAATTATTGCTTTTTTGGGGAATTTTGAGTTTGAATTAGGGTGGCTCGATCCGACAGATTGGTACATTTGGGTGAGCGCATATGAAGAAATGTGAAAAATTTCTTTTTTTTTTATTCAATTAAAGTGTTCTTCTTGCACGGTTTCATATTTTTAATCTTAACTAACTAATTAGCTGAGATATAAAAAAACACTTTTCACTGTACATCCATTATTCCAACTTAACCCGACATAGAATTTTTGAAAGAAATATTAATAAACTTCAGAATTGTCGGTTGTATAAGCGCTAAAAGTCTGGCGTTCCTTTTTTCTTATAAAAATGTATTGATAATAAAGTTTTTTTCCATGAAAATATTGGCAAAAGTGGAGAAAACAACTTTTTTTGAGTAACAATTGACTTCAATTGCGTTTTGATATCGAAGTGTTTTACTATCTAAAGAATTGACGCCTATTACACCGAAATTTAATTTGGATTTTTTCTAGCATAAATATTTGCCATAATTGTAGTGCCACTGGCATAATAGAGTACAGCCGAAGTGTTAAAATTTCATCGGATGTTAGAAATGTAATCGCCGCGACGCATATCATTATTGACTAACGGATATTTAGAAAGATCATATTTGGCTTATACATTTCACCGAAATTTACTTTTTTTTTTTTTTTGCGTTTTTCAGTGAATCCATCGGGATTGTGCGCTGCCATTATTAGCTTAAATGTTGTCGAGCAAGAAATGCATTATATCATGAGAGCAGACAATCCGAGCTTCCCATAAGAAAACGGCAAAAAAAAATTGCAAAATTTAATTTTCAGTTTGCAAGTTATAAAGCCAGAATTTTAGGCCGTCCAATCAGAAAATTTAATTTGAACACTCATTTTTAACCATGATTTTTCGAAAAAAATTATAATTCAAATTCATATTTCAAAATTGAAGCGTTCAAATTTGAATTTTTTGATGACGGCATAAAATTTGGCTTCATATTTCAACGAAAATTCTTGACTTTTTTATTTTTTTTGCCGTTTTTATGGTGAACATCGGATTGTGCGCTCCAATGATATAGCTTAAATGTTGCCTCGCAGCAGAAAGCATTATATCATAGAGCGCCAATCCGATGCGCTTCCATAAGAAAAACGGCAAAAAAAATTTGAAAAATTTAATTTTCAGTGAAAGTTATATAAAGCCAATTTGTTAGACGTTCATCAAGAAATTTAAATTTGACACTCAATTTTAACCATTTTTTCGAAAAAAATTAAATTTAATTCTATTTCAAAATTTGGGTTCAATTTGAATTTTTTGAGTTGACGGTAACAATTGGCTTCATAATTTCACCGAAAATTTTAACTTTTTTTATTTTTTTTGCCGTTTTCTCATGTGAGACATCGGATTGTGCGCTCCATGAATATGCTTAATGTTGCTTCGAGAAGAAATGCATTATATCATAGAGCGCACAATCCGATGGCTTCCCTTAGAAAACGGCAAAAAAAAATTGAAACATTTAAATTTTCAGTGAAAGTTATAAAGCAAATTTTAAGCCGTCAATCTCGAAAATTCTTGAATTTAGCTTCACACAGTATTTGGACCAAGGATCGGTCTTTTGACATTTCAAGTTCGATCTTCAAAATGGATCTCGTCCCTCTGGATTTGAAAATAACACATTCGAAACTGCATTCCAAAAAATAATAAATTTTAACTTATTTCATACAAAATATTTTTAGAACCCCCTTAAATATCTCAACTTCGAAATTATACTTTTGCTCATTTTGAATTAAATGATCCTTATCGCCTGGGAATGGATTCCGTTTTCAGATAAATAGGGAAAGGATCATCAAGAGATCGAAACTGTTGACGGATAATCCGACTGGGAGATGATCCTTTTCACAACCATGATTATCAAATTAATCTTTTAAACTAGGAGTTTTCTGGCAACCCATTTGATATGAAATTGACAGAAAAATGTTAATGAATATGGCCCGTAGGACTGATGGCTGAAAAGTAAAATTCCAAGAAATTCCAAGATAAATCTGGATTTTGACTTTTTCAAATGTCTAGGCGAAACAGCGGATACTCAGCTGTTTAACGCAGTTCAAAATGAAATTAATCAACGGTGGAGCGCGGCGGGGGATAATTGCGTTTAACGCTACACTCTAGCGGCCAAAGGCACACTCAAAATAAATCAAAATATTTTGAATATGAATTTGAATTATTATTTCGATTAAACCAAATTTATTTTATAAAACAGAAAAAATACAAAAATTAATGAGATAAGAGAAATGTTTCAAAATAAAGGTTAATTGTTAGATATTAAAAAAGTTATATTTTGAAACTCATGCCCTTTTGATGTATACTACAATATACTTTCAAAATTTGAGCGCAGCGAAAAATTTTGAAAGTATATTGTGTTATATTTAAGTTTGGCGGCCAAATTATTTGCAGTCGCGAATAATTAACTATATATTTGACTTTTGTGTTTTTGTTATTTTTTCAAACCAATCAGAGCCAGATACTTATAAACTTATGAATGAACCACAATGAACCATGTCTACTTTTTTCTCTTGATAAAATTAAAAATAATAATTTTGAAATGATGGCTGGACTGTAGTATTAATTAATTAGCAGTCTTTGACTTTCTAAAAGTTCCCACAATCACAGAAAAATGATTACAAAAAATAATTACTAAATAAATTGCAACGCGTTGACCCCTGTCTATTTTTTGTCTCTTTATTAAACTTCCATTAAAAAGTTTAAATTAATAAAAAAAATTATGGTTGGGCTGGTGGTTTAATAAACTTTTTAAGTCTTCAGAGTCTATTGAGTTCTATTTTGACTGTACTTCATTGATTAATAATGCACTCAATAGTTGATAAAATCAACAAGATAGTTTGTTTCCTATTTTTTATCGATTAAACTTGTTTGATCGTTTGTGTTAGGGAACCAATCAGCTGTCGCAGGCAACTTAAAGGCGGAATACAGAAGCTTCAAATTTAAATTTGCACATAAACCTTTTTTATGAAATTTGTTAATTGTTAATAAATTATGACTTACAAAAACAAATATGAGTAGAAAAAAAAGAGCTATTTGGCGCGTAAATTGCCAGAGATGTTAGTTGAAGACGAACAAATAGTCCCGGAATTTAATTTTTGTCATTTCTACACAAAAACCACAAAAAGCAGATGGTTTCCGTACAAATCACCGTTTACAGGTTTATGACTTATGGTTAGTAAAGAGAAATTAAATACGATATTGGCCAAGAATAGCAACTAAATAACGATTAGGCACTGAAAATCAGCAAAGACTTTCAAAACTTTTTTCAATTATTTTTACGATGTATATCAAAATATTTAATAAATTGCAGTTAAATTTTGATCGTTGTCTATGTTTTTTTTAATGAACATACATTTTAACACGTTTGAATTTATTTTGTATCCAGAAAATTATTTTATAATCAAATATTGACTTTTCCAATTCTTAATTTTTGTTTCGATTTTTTTATTTTTCATCGATCGACTACTTTGTCTTACGTAAACTGAAGCAGCCAATCACATCGCCGTTTTGTAAATAGATCGAATTCGAAAAAATCTTCAAATTATCGCAAATGATATATTAATTTGACAATTTAAGTAAATTCAATTTTTATTTTCATAGAAAATATGTAGAACTATATCATGAAAAATAATTCCTGAGAAATCAAGAAAAGGAACGCAAACTTAATATATATTATGATAATCTTCAAAAAGATGATCTCCACTAGAGCCTCGTCAAATAAAAAATAAGTTATCTTGCTTATAAATAAGTTTATAATATTTTTTCATAATAAATAATAAGAATTCCCTTTTAGTTTACTTGCACATTATAAATTCATCATAATGTTTAAACGCTTCTTAATTTTATTACACATATTAGTCTTATCAAATTCAAAGGCAAAATGCTGCACTTTAGTGCAGCAAACAATAAAATTTAATGAAAATTTTCAAAAACAAATTTGCAAAATCTGCCCACAAAAATGAGAAATTAAATTAAACGTTATTCCGCGATGAAAATCTCTGGAGAAATTAATTTTTGCTAGATTTTGATAGATCTTCGTACTGTAAATAAGTTTTTAAATTTATCATTAGTCAATTTATTTCTACTTATAGAAAGGGTTTTACCTCTGAATTCAGTTGGGAAAAAAAGCTGGTATGCGCAATTTTGTAACATATCCATTGGGTTTCTAAGTGAATTTGGAGTGAAAAATTGCCTTCTGACATTATCAAATTTTGTAAAAAATCTCGATATCAACTTTCGAAAATTCCGGTACTTAATGGCCCAGAAATAAGTTTTTTTAGGAGCGCATACATATTCGGTAGCACTTGATTCGCACCCCTCAAGAATCTCAAAAATTTGACATAAAAATTCATTTTATTTGAAATTTTTTTCAAAAAAAAATCCTGTGACTTGGAATGACCAAAAAAAAGATGGGCAATACAACAATATATGTAGCCACTTGCCACATATGAAAATAGTAAAAAGTGGCGATTCTCAATATTTTAGTCTCGTAGACTTTCAGAAAATAATAACGAAATATATTTGAATTTTCAAAAAAGATAAAAAATCAAGTTAAGAGCTAAAATCAATCTAAAGCAGGCTTGTAAAAAGGTTTGGTTTGTGTAGCTTTTCATCCTTTTTTTCGTAGGTTTAAGCAAAAAATATAGAAAAAATGGAGATTAGGAAACAATTTAACAGATATAACTTATATTTCCTTCTACGTCTAAATGATTGTCTTAGTGATTGCTTGAGTGATTACACACCGATCAAATTGAGCGGTCCGAATATCAAGCACCCTCGTCTAAAATTATACCAAGACATCACTTTAGTCACAATCATCTTAGGACACATTAGTGCAATTCGAAACCGCGCTTAGAGATAGAAAACGTTTTGAGATGGAGTTTGGTTGATAAAAGTAAATATAAGTTATATCTGTAATTATATATCAATAAGGTATCTTTCAACCTACGGGTATTGTAACCGATTTGAGACAGGTTCCGGAAAAACGTCGTCATAATGAGCACTTTTATGTTTTAGGAAATCATGGATAAAAATTGAATATAATTATTCTCATAATGTTTGGACAGTATCGTCAATTTAGGTTTTTATACATAATCTGTGATATGTACATAAAAATGCTCATTATGACGTCGTTTTTGGATCAATCATATACCAAGTGAATCTGAATTGTAAGTAAATTCTGGTGAAATTTTTAACATATCATTAAAGATATGGAAGGTGACAGCCTTCTGATATCTTTATGCTATATGAGAATTTCTAGCGTACGGGTTTCCATAGTTTTTGGCACTGTATTTAAATTTTTCCTAAAAAGCGTAATTTTTCATGAGTATTGCTAACTTGAAATTATTTTTTGTTCCCATATCTCCGAAAGTGCCAATATCGCCAATTCTTTCAGGAAAAAAATTTCAGCGATATTGGGCCTTTTCCAGACAGGAGACCCTGTATAAAACCACCTTAGTCCATAAATAGGTTTTACGTTCGACTTTTGGAAACGACTCATCCGGTTGAGTTCTTCAACAGCCTGAAAACTAAGTATAATCTCAAATGTTTTGAAAAAAGATGATCCGATTCGCAAATTTTTCTTGATTTTTTTCGATATGGTGTGGTCATTTTTAAAAGGTTTTCAATTGCAAATTTTAAAGATCATAATAAGGATAGTATAAATGCCAAACATTGCCTCAAATATTGAAACTTATTTTATGACTAAGGTGGTTTTATACAGGGTCTCCTGTCTGGAAATTTTTCCTTTAAGCTTTTCAATTTCGAAACTTACGGAGACTTTTAAGCTTATTGAATTTGAAAAAAAAATAAAAGCTCAGTAATTTTTGAAATTAAAAATAGGCTAAAAAGCCCCGGTGACTTATGAAATTGTAAAAAGCCCAAAAAAGCTTACAGGATTTCAAAAATGGGGAAAATCATGTACCTAAAATAGACTAACATATTTGAATTTTTCAAAATGAGGCTTTAAGCTTTCAATTTCGAAACTTACTGGAGATTTTTTAGCTTTTTTGAAATTGAAAAAAAAAATAAGCCCCAGTGAGTTTTGAAATTGAACTTATTGCAGTATTTAGAGCCGATTTGATGACCTCGCTATTTGAGGCAATGTTTGGCATTTTCACTATTCTAATTATGATTCCTTTAAAATTTGCAATTGAAAAACCTTTAAAAAATGACCACACATATCGAAAAAAATCAAGAAAAATTGTCCGAATCGGATCATATTTTTTCAAACATTTGAGATTATACTTAGTTTTCAGGCTGTTGAAGACTCAACCGGATGAGTCGTTTCCAAAGTCGAACGTAAAACCTATTCATGACTAAGGTGGTTTTATACAGGGTTCCTGTCTGGAAAAGGCCCAATATCAGTGAAAGTTTTTTTCCTGAAAGAATTGGCGATATTGGCACTTTCGGAGTATATGGGAACAAAAATATTTCAAGTTAGCAATCTCATGAAAAATTCACGCTTTTTAGGAAAAATTTAAATACAGTGCAAAAACTATGGAACCCGTACCGCTAGAAATTCTCATATACATTAAGATATCAGAAGGCTGTCACCTTCCATATCTTTAATGATATGTAAAAAATTTAACCAGAATTTACTCACAATTCAGATTCCCTTGGTATACGATGATCAATGATATAAGAGTAAAAACCCGTTAAAAGTGATCAGGCACATTAAAGTACATTAAAGTGCAATAATGAGATGAAATTAAACCTTAATTTATTTTGAAACTCCTCATATAAACTTCAATGATTTCTATCGCTCTGTCTAAACTAATTATATGTTTTTTACAAATTCTCTAGTAAAATGTCTCTTAAATTTGTTGTGAAATATATATCTTTCATGCGTAGGCGTCTCATGTAATCAGTTTTTTCGAAAGTTTTGACTTCTAGAATTGCTCTCTTTTTGAACCGGAGGCTATACTGTCTGCAATTAAAGTCTTAAAAATTCGTTACGATTCTTTAAGAGGGTCTTCCGCATGATTTGAGTACTTTTGAAAAATAAATATATAGACCAATATACAGTAATTTGAAAAACTACTCAAATTACGTAAAAAATTCCAGGGTCACTTCAAACGTTTTTAAGACTTTTCTATTACATGAAAGTATGAATAAAATCACGTGACGATAATCCAAAAATAAGGATTAAAATATGTCATAAATAAATCCTTATTTCTTGAAAAATAAGATCACGTGACCTTTTTGGAAATATCATTATGTTCAAAACTCTAAAATTAGGTATTTATTATCCACAAATTTTTTGGCGTGATTTGAGTACTATTTGTGAACTTGAGCCAACCTTATTTCTTAATTTGAAGGTCACGTGATCGTTTTTTGGACTTTAGTGTAATTGGAAAAAATCTTGAAAACTCCTAAAAAACATATTTCACTTATTTAAAACGTGATTTAAGCATTTTTGAAAAAACAGTACTATTTCGACCGGGACCTTATTTAAAAGTCTTAGATTTTTTTCCTGATTACAATGAAAGGTTTTATTTGGTGATTCAAAAAATAAGTATGTAAAATACAGTAAAAATTTTCCAAAAAAAAAACGCACAACGTCATTTTGTCTCCAAGTTAATCGATAACTTTATAACTGATCTTGTCATTAATGTTTAAGCGTCGTAAAATGCGATTTAATGGTGAATGGTCACTACTTGCCGGAAATCGAGTCTACGAGTTAAATCTCCAAAATTTCGATTTTGAGCAAGATCACCCTACAGTATAATACTTTTAATTATTTTTTTTTTCTATGGTATCAAATTACTTATATTTTACGAAAAAATATTAAGGACTTTTAACCATATCATTTTATCAACCGAAATTCATCTTAAAAGTATTTATTCGAACTCGCACTATAGAGATAGTTAAGGTTTTGGAGATGAAGTTCGGTTGATAAAATAATATGGATATACTCCTGATTATTTTTTTCGTAAAATATGAACATTTTAGATACTATAAAAAAATAAATAAATGTAAAGTATTAAAGGGTAGGGTGATCTCGCTCAAAATAGAAATTTTAGAAATCCCATAAATTTATGTTCAAATATATTTTGATTTAAATCTTCAAAAATTTCGATTTTGAGCGAGATCACCCTACCCTATAATACTTTTCATTTATTTATGTTCTATGGTATCTAAATTGTTCATATTTTACGAAAAAAATAATAGGACTTTTATCCATATTATTTTATCAACCGACCTATCTCAAAAACCTAACTATCTCTTAGTGCGAGTTCGAATAAATATTTTTGAGATGAAGTTCGGTTGATAAAATAATATGGATAAAAGTCTAATTATTTTTTTCGTAAAATATAAACAATTTAGATACATAAGAACATAAAATATGAAAAGTATTATAGGGTAGGGTGATCTCGCTCAAAATCGAAAAATGGCTTTATTCTAAACATTCGTCTAAAAAAAGATAGAGTTTGACGTCGAAAAACTGGAAAATCGGCGTTCAAGTGAGACTCACCACTGGTGTGTGTGATGTAACAATGTTGACTTTGAGATATGAAATCGTTAGGCGAAGGCTATACCTATAAACGAGTATCCTCAAATTTTTCACAACTGCCCTAGAATTGTTCTGAGGCGTGAAAAGATACCAAAAGCGACACCTACCCCCTTAAAATTCGATTTTGACACCTGTGAGCTACTTTTCTTGTAAAATATATTTTGTCTTGTGTTTAAAATTTTCATGCGCATTTTTTGAGTCTGCAGCACACTGTGTGCTGAGTTAAGAATTTGCAATGACACTTAATCGATTTTCCCAAATTTATCTAGTCGAAAAAGTTCAATATATAAACAGCGTTAAAATAAACGAGAAATTCACTTTTTTATAAATACAGTTTGAAGAACGAAGAATTCCAAATTTATCGTTTTCCACCTTTTTCACAGCATAATGTTCAACCATACGGATCACCCGCCCTCAGAGTACAAATCCTAAATATTTGACAAATGCGAAATTTGAGCATTTGATTGGTTGATTTGGATGAAAATCGGTCTATTCGCAATCAAGGGTTTTGATTGGGTGCTAATATCTTGCGTTGTTTGTATCATTCAAATATTTAGGATTTGTACTCTGAGAGTGGGTAATCCATACTGCGTGAAATACAACATCAATTTTGCTCAAAATACTTTTCCATCTGAAATTAAGAAATTCATCACCTTAGAGCTTTTAACTCAATTTTGAGGGTGTGGGTGTCGCTGGTTAGGCTGTGTTTTGTCCCAGTTTCTCGGTAAACCGACGAACGTGGTATCGAAAAACTTTGCTCAACTTGAAGAACCAGTTTTCAAATCAATTCAGCACGTTTTGTTACTGATACAATCAATTCTACGCTCACACAAAACCTTAAATACGCCTCCCTGAAAACCATAAAAACTATCTTCTCTTAGACCCTACATCAATGTATTTTAATTTTTTAAGTGAGACTCCATAGAAGCAGTATGAACAATCTATTGGAGCCCGATTCGCGAAATTTTGTTTTGGACGCGACATTTATTCGTTCAATTTTCGTTAAAATTTTGTTTAGGTTTTATTGCGATTTTTGTAAGATAGCTCTTGAGTGTTTCTTAGGGACGTTTATAAAAATCCTGTTGCGGTTAAGTAAGTTGGACTGAATCAGATAACAATTAGTGCTTAATTGACCTTGAAGACGTATTCTTCAAGTTCAGCAAGTTTATGCAGTACATCCTTATCAAGATCAGCCGCACTTTTTTTACATTCTCTTTTTTGGTAGCCATTCATGTGTACTTCAGATCTATTTTCTGATACAAAAATCTATTTTTTACGTTTTTCACACGGAAATGGTTTTTTTGTCGAAATCTGCCTGCCTTTAAAAGAACAAATTGAGTCATTTAAACAAAATGATTCAATCTCAAACAATCCCTGAGTTTTACGTATTGAAAATTAAGGTGTCGATCAGGTATCGGATTTTTTGAAAATTTCACCAGATCGGGTCGTGTCGATTTTTTTGGAAAATTTTCCGGGTCGAGTCGGTCCTTGGTGTCGACATCTAAAAACTGAAGTTCAAATAAATTTTCGAGACCCATTAGTACATAAACGGTTCAGACAATTACATACTGCACTTTTTGTCATAACTCTGCACGCGGAATTTATTATTTTAATAATTTCCTGAGGAAATTGTTAGTTTAATTATTATAAAGATCGGTTGGTTTTCATTAAGTGCATTAAGAGCATGAGTTTTCAACCAGAAGATTTTTATTAGAGAGTTGTAGGTGTAAACCAGGTTAGCTAGAAGTTTTTGCTTTCATTAAAGAAAATAGGCCGTTACAGGTTATTGTCGACCATCCTGAGTCAGTGTTCTAAAACGGGATCAGTTTCCAATCCCGATCCCGCCGGTCCCGAGTCATATATTTTTAATCCCGAGTGTTATTTTTATTTTCAATCCCGTCCCGACCCTCCAAATGGTCAATCACCTGTAACACTCTAGCTGGACTTCTTTGTAATTATCAGTCAAATGAATTCAGATTTATGAATTTTTCTTCTTAAATGTTCACGTTTTTTAACTTTTTTATACTGTTTAAATTAACAGTCTTCGCTTCCTAACTAGTACACTGTTTTTACGATAGCCGATGTTTTTGCTTAAATGGAACGTTTGAAATGAGAGAAACAGTGTAAAAATAGACCTAACACTTTGAAGCTCGAACCGATTAATCGGCTTTGAAATTTTAAACTCTCTCAAAATAAAAGAAAAAAAGCTGCAAACAAATAATGAGCCAACTCAACATAGAGTTTTTGCCAAGGAATTCAAAAAATGAACTTAAAAATTTTTCGATGATTGGTTCAAATTTTTTAACCTTACTTTTTTTCAATTTCGCTGAAAAAAGTTTACATCGCTGATCCTTTAATCCTGTTGAACTTTCAAAATTTCTGAGGATATCAGTTTTTAGGAAAGTGGTTCTGGAATCTTCTACTGAAAACATAATCACTTTACTGTTATCTGAACTCTTTTATTTTTTTGTGAGTGATATCTCGAAAAACTGAAAATAAATGAAAATTCTAGACTTTAACAAAAAGACTTTTTTAAAAGAAAATTATATCTCATTTCATTCTACAAAACTTTTTGAGGTTAGCATAATAATATCAGGAATATTTACGTAGGGTTTGACAACGAAATATACAGTAGGTGACCAATAGGCTGTCAAATTTCAGATTCATGCGAACAAAGTTAAAAATAAGGATTTTTTAGTACCAGTATCGTGTTCCTTAAATAATTTAGAGCAGAAAATTGGCTTATGGCGTTTGAAAATTTTAACTCCATGTAGTCTAAAATAGACAAAATGTCCAAAATTACCGATTGATCTATCAAATAGTATTAAATAGTATAATATTAGTTTCATCTGTAAATTTTAAATGTTTTACGATATCGTTTTCATAAATTTGAAATTCAACATCTTCAGCAAGATAATCGTCGGAGTCTGAATTTAAGCTCTCTATTTCATTATCTTGATAAAAACAAATCCTCACGATCTTTTATGTTTTCTGATGTGTTTTAAATATAAAAAATCAAATATAATACATTTGAATTTAACGCCACCTATTGTACTATAATCATATAAATGATCAGCTGAGTATGACAGACGGTTGATTATTTAGATATCCCGCTGAGTAATCATTCGCACAGCCGTGTTTTTTGTTTACCTAGGTTTATGATTCGATTTCCAACAGCTTTAATCAATCATTCGAAAATATTTTTTACATGCTCAAAAATAATATTTTTTCAAACATTTCAGCCGCGTATCAAGGTGTGAAAAGTTAAGCTAAGAGAAAACGGAGAGAGATATTTGAAATTGGAAAGCAGGACTAGAAAGCCAAGGTTTGCATTAGTTAGTTCAGGTTGTAAATATTATTTGAAAATTTTCTGATTTTTCGTGGTAACCATAACTAAAAATGTCTTTTTTGGCGCTCTTTTTCTTAACTTTTAAGATAATATTTTTTTAATCTATTAAATTATTACATCATTTTGGGCCCTCGGCTTTAACTTGAGTCTAATAAGAGATTATTCGGATGTGTAGTTATCACAATATAAGCGCTCAAAGTCGGACCGAAAAATCGGCTTTGGAGCCTCCACCGATTTATTCGATTTGGAGCTTCCAAGGGTTAAAGTCAGATGTCAAATTAAAAAAAAATTCCTGTGAATTGAAAGTATTTTGAACAAATTTATGAGGACAATAGAGTCGCAAAATGATAATTCTTGGTAAACTTATTTGATCTGTTTCCTGAAATTGTTTTTTACAGAATATATGAAAGTAATTATTTCCAACAATTATGAAAAAACAATTAATTCAAAAATATATGGACACTGACAATAGTTGTGTCTGTACAGTGACTTCTTTGTCATTTTTTAAGATTTTGCTCTCTCGCGCTCCCTATAATAAAATCCGAAAAATGTGCCGAGGTGAGGAATCTTCAGACTTCAAGATCCCTTTCAATTGAGTTTATAAATAAAATACTTCCCAAGTGACTGACTGCAAAATTTGGCTATGCTTCTTATTTTTGATGCTGATCACTATCTGAGATTATACTTATCAAAAATAGAAAATAAGGGTGCTCATTTTAATCTATAAAATTCGTTTACTCTGGACGTTCAAAACTTCATTTGGGGTTTTGAAAAGTTTAAAACTTCTCAAAAGGGGAGAATTTCCGTGCGTCTGAGTTTTTTAAATCACATCACTTTGAGTGCGTCATGAATGACGCCATAATTTCACGATTGATTTCCCAAAATCTATTTTTTGAATTGCGTTTGTGGAGGATTATTCTTTAGTGCCTGTTCAAATCCGACTAATGTTTGGCTGATTGATTGTCTTGGCGCCGAAGTTGATTGGCTTTCACTGAAGCAATCACTAAAACAATATTAGTGGGATTCGAACACGCTCTTAAGAGATTACCCTCATTTTCAAAATTCACTTTGGTTGGGAAAACATGTTGCTCTGATAAAAACAATGCATAGTTTTTAGCTACAAGAACAAATTTAAAGATGGAATTATGATTAAAATAACAAATGTTATATGATTTGCCAGTTTTAGAAAAATTTCGGTTTTTCCATAATACCAAATCTCCAAATTTTTAAACCTAATCGAAGAACTTTGGAAATCTATACCTTTTACAAAGAAGATAGATATTTTCTAGTTTGTCTAGTCATTAGTCTACTTAATTGCAGGATAATCGGTTCGACTTAAGGGGTACTGTCGCTGGAACTGATTTTTTAGAATTTCTTAAAAAATTCGCTTAATTTTCACTGATTCCGAACTACCTGTAAAATCTCGAAAAATTGACTGAAAACTCGGTTTTTATTTAGAAAAAATTTGAAGAACAAAAACAATCCCACGTCTTAAAAATGACCAAAAAAATCTCTACAAATAGCTTGAAAACTTGATGCCCATTTTTTAATTTTAAAATTCCTTATTTCAAATCGTCTTATTATCAAATAACAATCGTAATTTAGATTTTTTTAGGCGTTCTATAAATTGCAATAAATATGCTAAGCCACTTACGACTCATTTTTGCAATTCTTTATTTCTTTAATTTTCTCTGGCTTGTCATCATTTTTTTATGATCTTAAAATGCAATTTCAATGCGTTCAAAAATATAAAGTGCAGCGCCACCTTTTGGCAAGGTGCGACCAATAGGAATGGACTTGTGATCTTTTATATTTTGCGTAGGTTAAGAGTGACATTAGTCAGGCATGTGCTTTACGAGAAATGTACATATTTTTGGGAAATGTGAATATTTTTCAATTTGGTCTAGACATCAGTATTCTTAAGTACACAATGTACTAGACCAAATTCCTAAAAAATATCTACCTTGCTTGTAAGGGATATGGGTTCATTTTTAGAGCGATATTTAAAAGACAAAATAGTAAATTAATTCTTTTTTTTTCTAATTAAATGGTGAACCTTTGAACGTTTATATTTTAATTATTTACATAACTGAGTATCGGTGAAATATGTAAAAATAACTTGTCGAATTTCATTTTGAAATTAACTCGACTTATGAAATTTTTTCTTAAGAATGATTTTGATAAACTTCGTCATTTTTTAGTTGAATGCGCTCAAAAACCCCCTGAAAATTCTGCCTATTAAGAATAAAACCCAATCGTCAATTTCCAAAAACCAATTTACCATACAAAACGGAAAAAAATATCTTGTAAAATGAGGATATATTTCCAAGTTTCAAAAAACTTTATTGAAATCACGTCTTGGATTAAAATAGAACTTAAAGGTGTTTCATAACTATCACATCAGTGTGGCCACAAAAAACTGCCCGTTCTTAGTTGAATTCTTTGCAAACGACTGATAATAAAAGCGCGCAAAACTGAAACTAGTATAAACATCGCCGATATTTGTCAGCAAAAAACTTTCGACAACATAGCATCCTTGCTGTTCATTTTTTTCAAAGCTAACAATTTTCTTGGGACTTTTGTAAATACTTGAAGTAAGGCTCTCTACCTATGCACACGTTTATGCCACTGGTGGGCAATTTTTATGATAAAATTGAAAAAAAGACTACAAGATCTTACGAAATTTTTGAAAGTCGGCGTCGAGACTTGAGTGATTTGGAAAACATGATATCTTACAATAGGCTTAAAACGTTTTTTGGCTCGAGACAAACCAAGGTTTCAAGAGTATCTTCAATAAGAACAATTTTAGAGGCTTAAATTTTTGAATATGAATAATATAAATGAATTTTAAAATTGGTTTAAAAATATTATGCACTTATTGTTCGATTAACCTGCAATTAACGCAGAAAGACCTACTCCAAGAAATTCGATTAGAAAAATCTAAAAATTTATTTCACAGTAGCTTTTGGTTGACATTCTTTCGTGGTTAATATAAACTTATTAGTTAAGTTATGTTTTGATTCAAGAGAATTTTAACTTTACGTTTAACGATGAAAAATTAAACAATTGACGGCAAAAACCCCATAGAAGTACATTTTGATAAAGAATAATCAATGTCGTCGAAGAGGCTGTGTGTGACAATAAAATTAGTAATTATTGTTAAATTTTAAAAATTTTCAAAAGTCGAATTATATAAAAATAAATTTATAAGTTAACATCATGATTCAGAATCCAATTTTCAAATTGTCACTCTGAAAGAATATAACTATCAGTACAATGTCATTATTCAAGTCTATTTTAAAACTGCTAATTTTTGCTAATTCGAATCCAACAATGTTCCTTGATTTGTCAGGAGTAATATTAACAAGAAAGAGTGTTTTGATATTAGACCGATAAACTTGATGCGGTGTTGATCACCAAAGCGATCACTAAACACATATGTGATTCGAACACGCGCTATAAGATAGTTAGACGATACTTCAGACGTATTTAAGTTGAAAAAAGTAAAAGTTAATTGAAGACAGATAATGAAGTTTCAATTATTTTTATGTGAATCAACGCAAGATTCATTATTTTCAAAAGAATACACAAAACTGAATTTTATAACAATTAGAAATTCTGATTAATTTTGAAAACGCAACAGTAAATTATTTATAAGTTTTTCAAAGCCAGGCCCGATTGAATATTGCTTGAAGAAAAAGCCCCCCGAAAAGTATTTTGATGATTTTATAATACCATCTTTACTTTTTCGAAGGGCTGAAATTTATTCTGACAGAAATTAATTTTATACACAGGCTAGAAATTATAGATTTCGGCAAAAATTAATTTCTCTCAAGTGACTGAATCATCGGAGCCAAAACTGTGACCATCATGCACTCCCTCTCTGTCCAGCATCAAGATTCGGCCAAAATTCTTGGTCAACGAATGAAGGTGTGACATTTTTTAACATGGTCAAAATGCTAATTCGGAAGAAAACCCGACAGTGCGTAGTACAAATTATTCTATTTTCGACTTTTTTTAGTTCTTCAATATAAGATGAGCATGTTTTGACGTCTCGAAATCAAAATATTTGGGTCTCTATCATAAGCTATGAAACCAAGATCATCAGTAGGAAAAAAAGTTAAGAAAATTTTTTTTATGAATAATGGACATGTGATGTTAAATTTTTCAATATATAGCTGAACAGTCTTCTATAAACCAATAAATATACCTTTTGCTCAACCTTCTAAAAGAAATATAGGAGTTTTTTTTAATCTTTCATCATCTTCAATGGTCTTCAAACAACGAAAAGTTCTGAATTCAAGCCAGGATTTTGAATTATCAATTTATGCATTTAAAAAAATCCTGATCTTCAAAATTATGCCCAATTTTTTCAAATCTACACAATTACTTAAAAATTTAAAATTTTCAACTAGTTTTGGATCAGATGAAATTGGGCGCATTAATTTCACCTAATTAAGCTGTGGCGTAGGCAGTCGATATAATTTTGCTCTTTTATGGCGCTTTAAAGTGCAACATGTACCTTTCTGTCACACTCGGAGAGTGACTGTAGAATGTAGCGTATGCACAAAAATTTGTTAAAATTCCGTCGACCGGCAGATGAATCAGATATGTGACTAATCAAAATTTATCAAATCGGTAACTTTAAAAGGATGGAGTGATGTAATAATAAATAATAAAACACACGGCAAGTTGTAGCAATCGCAAACCGATTTTGGCTGTTGAACAACATAAGGCGCAAAATCTTTGGTGATTATTTTGTGACGTTTCTTCGTCTTAAGTTTCACAGATCAAAAATTACAGGCCACTCCCAAAAATTCAATTATTTCGGGAATCTGCGACTCAATTTGGGTGAATTGCCTTTTGTTCTCCTTTTCTGGCATTCTCTATTTTACCAACAATATAAATACAAGTTACACAACTAAAACTGCGCCATCAATTGCTTATTTCAAAAACTTTCTCTGAAAAGTATAACCTGTGTTCAGAATAACAGCTTAAATATCATCGGCAATAAATCATATAGAAGTGCTAGCTAATCCGCTTTTTTTATATATTTTCTCGAACTTCTACAAAGATAATTAACTTATTCGAACTAAAAATTGCTTAATCCTTTATAGAAGTTATATTATTTTTTAAATTTGTCTAGTACATTGAAACCACTTAGCAACATTATGGACTAGACCAAGCTAGAAAATAACACCTCCCCGTTAACGGATATAGTAGTCATATATAATAATTTCATATAAACGGACATAAAATTGCTCAAATTATGAAACATTACTTGACGTTATTTCGACGATTATAGGATAGATCGCACAATTGAAAGAAAACGGCCGCGCAATCATTGTATATCGAACACTAACATTTAATTAAATACATAAAAAATTGTTCGAGGCCAACAAATGAAATTTCTCTGGAATCAAAACCTATAATTGGCTTGTACTACTGTAGACAATTCATCGGCTTTATTTGGGCGCCTGCCCATCGAACGTTCTTCTGAACATTTAAATAGTCACGATCTGTCGCTACGGACTTTAATAAAAACTGGAGAAACTCGAAAAATTTGTGAAAATTTTTATTTTTATGAATATATCAAAATGCATTTTTTGGCCTTCAAGGTTTCTTAATATTCAAATTCAGAATTTGGATAGTGTAAAGTCTGATGTGGATATGAAAGTGGTGAAATGACATTACATTTGCAAACCAATCTGAAACTGAATCTTCAATTTCTGGATGTGCGAAGATGCCTATAGAAATGCTGCCAGTTACGTACAAATTAATGTCTGGCAATTTTTTCTGGTTATTAACTTTTTCTTTAAATGCTTTTGAAGAAAAACTTATTGATAACCCCATATATTTGATGCTTTGTTAGCAAATGAGCTTAATGCATAGAAAAAATCTCGCCATCATCCTAACAAAAGAAGTTTTAAGAATTAGATATGCAATTAACATTTTCTATTCTAGAATATAATTCAATTATTGACCGTATTATATATTATCTACCACGTCGTACGAAAAAATCGCTTTATTCTAAACAGTTCTCTAAAAAAAGATAGATTTGACGAGTCAAAAAGCTGAAAATGGCTTCAAGTGAGACTCACCACCTGTGAGTGTGAATGTAACAATGTTACTTGAGATATGAAATCGTTAGCGAAGGCTAACCTATAAACGAGATTCCTCAAATTTTCACAACTGCCTCCAGAATTGTCTGAGCGTGAAATATACCAAAAAGCGACACCACCCCCTTAAATTCGATTTTGACACCTGATAGCTACTTTCTTGTAAATAATTTTGTCTGTGTTTAAAATTTTCAATGCGCATTGTTTGAGTCGCGCACACTGGTCTGGTTAAGAATTTGCAATGACACTTATCGATTTTTCCCAAATTTATCTAGTCGAAAAAGTTCAATATATAATGCCAGCGTTAAAAATACAACGAGATATTCACTTTTTTATAATTACATTTGAAGAACGAAAGAATTCCAATTTATCTTTTCCACCTTTTCACAGCATAATTGTCAACCATACCGATCACCCGCCCTCAGAGTAAAATCTAAATATTGCAATGCGAATTTGAGCATTGATTGGTATGGATGAAATCGTCTATCCGCAATCCAAGGGTTTTGATCGGGTGCTAATATCTGCTTGTTGGTATCCTTCAAATTTTAGGATTTGTACTCTGAGAGTGGGTAATCCATACTGCGTAAATAAACATCAATTTGTCGAAAATACTTTTCATCTGAATAAAGAAATCATCACCTTAAGCTTTTAACTTCATTTTAGAGTGGTGGGTCTGTCGCTTGGTAGGCTGTGGTTTTGTCCCAGTCTTCCGTAAACCGACGAACGTGTTAATGAAAAACTTTGCATCAAACTGAAGAACCAGTTCAAGATCAATTTCACACGTTGTATATGATACAATCAATTCTACGCTCACACAACTAAATACGCCTCCCTTGAAAACCATAAAAAGCTATCTGCTCTAACCTACATAATGTATTTTAATTTTTTAGTGAGACTCCATAGAAGCAGTATGAACAATCTATTGGAGCCCGATTCGCGAAATTTTGTTTTGGACGGACATTTATTCGTTCAATTTTCGTTAAAATTTTAGTTTAGGTTTTATTGCGATTTTTTGTAAGATAGCTCTTGAGTGTTTCTTAGGGACGTTTATAAAATAATCCTGTTGCGGTTAAGTAGGTTGGACTGAATCAGATAACAATTAGTGCTTAATTGACCTTGAAGACGTATTCTTCAAGTTCAGCAAGTTTATGCAGTACCATCCTATCAAGATCAGCCACACTTTATTTTACATTCTCCTTTTTGGTAGCCATTTATGTGGACTTAAGATCTATTTTCTGATACAAAAATCTATTTTTTCACGTTTTTCACAACGGAAATGGTTTTTTTGTCGAAATCGGCCTGCCTCTAGAAGGACAAATCGAGTCAGTTAAACAGAATGAATCAATCTCGAAACAATCCTTGAGTTTTAAAAATTAAGGTGTCGATCAGGTATCGGATTTTTTGAAAATTTCACAAGATCGGGTCGTGTCGATTTTTTTGGAAAATTTTCCGGGTCGAGTCGATCCCTGGTGTCGATATCTAAAAACTGAAGTTCAAACAAACTTTTCGAGACCCCTGAGTATCATGAAAACGGCTATACACAATTTACATGCACTTTTTGTCATAACTCTGCCGTTCCTGCACGCGAAATTAATTATTTTAATAATTTCCTGAGGAAATTGTTCGTTTAATTATCATAAAGATCAATTGGTTTTCATTAAGTGCATTAAAGAGCATGAGTTTCCAACCAGAAGATTTTTTATTAGAGAGTTGTAGGTGTAAACCAGGTTAGCTAGAAGTTTTTGCTTTTCATTTAAGAAAATAGGCCATTACAAGTTATTGTCGACCACCGTGAGTCAGTGTTCTAAAACGGGATCAGTTTTCAATCCCGGTCCCGAGTCATATATTTTTAATCCCGAGACTTATTTTTATTTTCAATCCCGGCCCGAGCCTCCATATGGCCAATCACCGGTAACACTCTAGCTGGACTACTTTGTTTATTATCAGTCAAATAAATTCAAATTTATGAAATTTTTTTTTCAAATTTTCTTCTTAATGTTCCACATTTTTTAACCTTTTTATAGTGTATAAATAAAACAGTACTCGCTTCCTAACTAGTACACTGTTTTCACGATAGCCGATGGTTTCTTGCTAAAATGTAAATTTTAAATGAGAGAAACAGTGTGAAAATAGACTTAAAGTCGGATGCCAAATTGAAAAAATCCTGCGGATTATAAGTATTTTAAGGGGGTGGCATAAACCCGGCATCCTGGAGTCAACATAACGTACAAAAATAGTAAGTCAGTATATTTTTTCATGCTTATTATAGAATTTATTCATAAAATTATTTTTATCCATTTTAGGAAACATTTGAGTTCGGGTTTTCATCTTTGAAATCGTAAAAATTTGAAAAAAAATCGAAGCATTATGAAAATTTTCCGCATTTTTTGTCCAAAATTTTTTTTGTTTTAATAACCGAAATCTGTTGGTAAAAACCAAAAAATAACGCGACTTTAACTTTTTTCATGGATTCCTACATATTTTCTGACCGCTGTTTGAAAAATCATAAAAATTTAATTTTTCATTTTTTATTGACTTTTTTAGAAAAATTATTAAAATTTTCCCCAAATCAAGTCCAAAATTTTTTATTGGTGGTTTTTTGAACTCTCCATTAAAAATAAGGCAGAATCATATATTATATGTTCTGGTATCTATTAAATTGGCGTATGTCAACTTATCGGTAGCTCGCTCGTTTTTCATTTTGAAACTGTTGATGAAATTTTTAACACTTGACTGTGCACTCGATAAGTGCCATTCGGCACTGAATCATTGAAAAATTCCCAATAAAATGGTGGGTGTAATAGGCGTCATTTTTTTTGAAAAGTCAAGACATTTTTTAATATCCAAACGCAATTTAAGGTCAATTTTTATCTCAAAAAAAGCTGTTTTTCTAAACTTTTTGCCAATTTTTACCCTTTTTCATGAAAAAAAACTTTAATATCTAAAAAAATTTTCGACTGTACAGAGTAATTAGGAAACTAATTAGCGAAGTACACCTGACAATGTTTAAAGTTTATTAATATCGTCTTTAAGAAAAATTCTATAGTCGAAATTGATGCACAGTGAAAAGTGTTTTTTTATATTTTTAACTATAGTTAGTTATGTTTAGAAAATAAAAATGTAAACGTTTGAAAGAATGAACACTTTTATTGAAGATAAAAAATAAATGAATTTCCACATTTTTTTCTTTCATATATTGCTCTGAAAAAATGTTCCAATCTGCTGGACTTATGCCACCCCCTTAAACAAATTTATGAGAGAAATAATGAGTCGCAAAATGATAATTCTTTGTAAACTTATTTGATCTGTTTCCTGAAATTGTTTTTACAGAATATATACTGAATATATACAGAATATATTTACAGAAAGTAACTTTTTCCAACAATTATGAAAAAAACAAATTAATTCAAAAATATATGGACACTGACAATAGTTGTGTCTGTACAGTGACTTCTTTGTCATTTTCTTAGATTTTGCTCTCGCGCTCCCTGGAATAAAATTCCAAAAATTTGCCGAGGTGAGGAATCTTCAGACTTCAAAATTCCTTCCAATTTATTTTATTAATAAAAATACTTGCGAAGTGACTGAGCACAAAATTTGGCTATGCTTCTTATTTTTGATGCTGATCACTATCTGACATTTTACTTATCGAAAATTCCAAAATAAGGGTGCTCTTTGAAATCTAGAAAATTAACCTTTCTGGTCATTTAGTAATCTGCTCAAACCAAAAAAGTCTATTTGAAATTCTCTCACTTTATGATTATCGAATCAGCGATGCGAAAGAAAAAAATGGTTTTAAATGATCTTTTGAATATCCTTTTACCAACGGAACTCCATCTCAAAAACGTTTACTATCTTCATAGCGCGAGTTCAAATCCCAGTTATGTTGTCCAAGTGATCGTCTTTCTCACTGCACACAAGTAGTCATTTAATAAATGCATTTAAACACAAAAAAAAGTGAGTGATATGACACCAATCAAATTAAGCCGTCCCAATATCAAGCAGACTTGCTTATGATCATACTCAAGACAGTCACTGAGATAACATTAGTGGGATTCGAACACGCGCTTAAGAGATAGTGAACATTTTTGTGATGAAGTTCCGTTGGTAAAAAAATATAAATAAATACTAGTGACTCAAATTGCACCTTGATCAAATTCATTATTAGAGTACTTTTTTTCTAAAATTGCCGTGAATTTGCCCGAACAATCATAATAATATTTATTTATTTGAGTTCTATTCAAAATATTATATTTTTGACGTTTCGGCTGAACATCAATTTTCAGTGTGCAGAGAACAAGTTTGGTTTTGATTTCAGCTTTGTCGAAATTTTTGGATGCGAAATATATTCGCATCCAAATGTTTCGCGAAAAAATATTTTGATTTTGTTCGCATTTCACAAAAATAACTTGATCACCCTCTTATATTTCGCATTCAAAAGTTTCGAGAAAGCTGAAGTCGAAACCAAACTTGCTCTCTGCACACTCAAAATGGCTGTTTACTCGAAACGTCAAAAATAAAATAATTTTAAATAGAACTCAAATAATTATTATGTCTCAAAAACAATAAAAATAATATTTATTCAGTTAAGTTAATTGTTAAAATTGTATTTTTCTCACTGATGCAACATTGTTGAAATTAAGACTTGAAACAAAAACAATAAATTAACTGAATAAGATGCCGTGAAACAGAACTTTTTGTCAGATTAAGGGAGTACCCCTCGTGAATGAAAGCTCATACAAATAATTTTCATATTTTTATTAATTCTTTTTTTTGGAAGTATTAACAATTTGAAATAAGCTGGTGGTATTTCACACCCAAAAGCGCCAGGAAAGTACTTTAAGATCATTCAGAAAATACAAAGACTGTTTTTGAAGTGGAAAAATATCGAAATTTAGGTTTTGATAGTAACCGTTCTCCGCAAACTCATTAGCTTGCGATTAATAAAGATTTCAAATGTTTCACTGAAAAATCAAGAGAGCAGTAGGCGTTTGCGTGAGACCCTTCAAATTAGCTCAATTTTTTATTCTCTATCCTATGTCGAGTAATCAGTGATTTTCAATTATAATTCAGGATGTGAGATTTTTGTTCAAATATTATATTTCATTCAACTATTGGGTTCTTCAATGTGTAGTCTTCAAGAAATATCCTCACTCAAATAACAGAAAATTGCCTTTTTTCATGAAGGGTACCTCCTTAAAAGAAAAATTGATAATGCGTGAGTAGTTCAGTTTTTTCACATATTTTAATGAAAACTTAGACTTGAAATATCCCACGAGATGTCGGTGAAGAGTCAAATGCGAAATCATATAATTTTTTCTAAGAATTTTTCGGAAAATTTTGATTCAATAGGTTGAATCAAAACCGCAAGAAGAAGAGATTTCAAAAATGACAATACCAATAAAGGGCTTAATTTAACTAATTTTCTTCATGGCTCAAGATTTAAGTGTTCACAAAGTATAAACCTATCTTGAAAGTTTTGGAAATAGTTGGGCTTAATTAATATGGTTGTGTTACTAAGTATGTGTCACGCAGTTGACATTTACAATTTGTCGTCCTTAAAAACCGACTCACCACGAATTAATATACAGCTAAGTTGGGGCTCTAGGCTTTTGACGACGTTTAACTGCAATTAATTATACGCAGCTATAAATTTCGAAACTTTTGATATTAAAAAATTTACTCTGATAATTACTTTTTATACAGCTGAGCTAAATACAATCGCTCTCATCCGCCTACCCATATATCCCATAGTGGAACTGAATCTGCGTAACACCCAAACTCGGCTGTATTACGGATAAATGTCTTAACCTAATAACATGGCGTGAGTCAAACTCTTTGCCTATCGACATTCAAATTAAATTTAAGNTCTTAACGACACAAAAATAAAACTTTCCGAGACATTGAATTTGAATATGTCATAAAATTTGCAATTTTATTTCAAAAGTAGTATCAAAAATTTAGTAGATATTTTTTTTTGAGAATTTTTGCAAAAAATTCGTTAAAACTTTATAGACTATTTATAGTGTAAATACAATCCATGATATCAAAATTCTGAGGAAGTCACTATAAAAGAAAAATTTTTATTCCATAAACATAAAAGAAACTGTCTGATGATTCGGTTCATGTTAGTTTACTAATTTTGCTTTTTCTGTCCGAAACGTATGCTTTTCCGAATAAAAAAGAAGTACTGAACCTCTATTTTCTCTCGCATTAATCGAGTTCACAGACTTCAAATTTTTAAAATTTTACGTGTTATAAAATAATTCTATTCTTGATCTGAAGAACAAAAAAATAAAATAACTGATATTCATTTCAGTTTTCCCGTAATCAACGCCCCAAGACGCGCCTAAAAATAGGCTTTTGTTGTAAGACTAAGTTCCTTCTTTGGGTGAGCAAAAAATACATTAAATTAATTTAGGTTTGAATTTCTATAAAACCTTTAAAAATTTAAGACATATCCCTCTACCAACCGAAATGAATGTTGGAAATGAGGATTATGTCTTTAGCGCCTGTTCAAATCCGACTAATGTTGGCTGATTGATTGTCTTGGGCGCCGAAGTTGATTGGCTATTCACTGAAGGCAATCACTAAAACAATATTAGTGGGATTCGAACACGCTCTTAAGAGATTACCCTCATTTTCAAAATTCACTTTGGTTGGGAAAACATGTTGCTCTGATAAAAACATGCATAGTTTAAGCTTCAAGAACAATTTTAAAGATGGAATTATGATTAAAATAACAAATGTTTATATGATTTGCCAGTTTTAGAAAAAATTTCGGTTTTTCCATAATACCAAATCTCCAAATTTTTTAACCTAATCGAAGAAACTTTGGAAATCTATATCCTTTTACAAAGAAGATAGATATTTTCTAGTTTGGTCCAGTACATTAGTACTACTTAACGTTCATAATGTACTAGACGAAACTATAAAATATCTATCTTCTTCGTAAAGGGATATCAATTCAGAAATTGAAGGGAATTGTTGATCAGGCGCTTCTAGCGAAGTAAAGTTGTTTATCCTACCCGGTACATATATCATGTTTGAAATTAAAAATTAAGGCATTTTACTATGCTTTAACTTTATCTGTAATATTAAGGCATTTAACTATGCTTCAGCGAAATAAAGGCATTTTACTCGGTTTTCAGTTTAAAAAAAATGAGGCATTTTACTAGTAAGGCATTTTACTATGAAGGAATTTTACTATTAAGGCATTCTTCTCGCTATCCTGATTATGTATTTAACGATGAGGGTGAACGTCGTTCACTGAACGATCATAATTCGATAAGTTTTTTTAAGCTAAAGGGCATATAAAAATTTAAATTGTATTTTTGGAATTATTTTTTTCGTGTGATCTTTTTGAACAAAATTATAGACCATTAAAAAGTTGTAAATATTACCAAATAATTACGATAATTGACATTTAGAATAAAGGGTTGAGAGAAAGCGCGAAAATCAATTTTCAAACAAATCGACTTTAATTATTTGCAATAAAAGCGAAAATATTAATGAAAATTTTTGTTATTAATTTNAATGATTTCCTGAGGAAATTGCACATTTTTCTTATATAACAGTTATATAATTATATTATAACTTATATTATATTATTTATATTAAAAATCTGTTGGTCACCATAAAAGAGAATGGTTATCCAATATGAAGGGTTTCCAATAATGAGTAGCTGGTCTAAACAAGGTTAGCTAAATGTTTTCACTATTAATTTAAAAATTTGATTCGTAGCAAAACGTTAACAATCAAGCAAAAAAAATGGCAGTCGCGTCGACACCCTGAATAAATTATTTGTTAAATTAATTAAAGTTTAAAATATTTTTTGATTCCTTACACGTTCTTTCAGATAGTGCTAATTTTACGGGGAACGTATTCTTGTACTCAAATTCGCCAATCACCTTTTTTGTCCTCAGTATATATTGCCTTGGTGGGTACAAGTACAAGATATAGTTTACATACTCTTGTACCCAAATTGGTCTGAACGAAAAATATTTTCTGAAAAGTGTACCGTCATTGCGTCATCAGGGTGGTTGAGAAATTTCACCGACTGCACTGGAGCACAGTGATAGGCATAACTTATGCAGCATAAGTAGGGACTGACAGTACCGGGAGACTTTCTCAAAAAGAATGATTCCACCCATGAAAAAAAATTTTGGAACCACCAATTGGTCACAATTTGAGTGTGCAATAACAACATTTCGTGCTTTGAAACGCGCTATAAGGGTTAATTTATTATTAATTCTTTGTTGTTATAATACCGATCGCGTCACAAAAACTCAAAGAATCCGTACTTATTTGAGCATTCCATAAATATCTTTTCGTCAGGTATTTGAACGAAATTTATCAATAATTAACGGTAGATTTTAACCGTAATTATTTGATTAAACAGTACTGAGGGGTTAAGTTTTGCAGATTAGTCTCCTGGTACCAACATTACTTATGCGTGGAGTCATAAACGGGAGCACTATCTGTCAAACTAAAAGCGTCAGCAATAATTCCATCAGCTTACATATCCCCTTAGGAAGTAGATTGTTAAATTATGATTTGGTCTAGTACATTGGTACTATTTAACGTACATAATGTACTAGACCAAATCAGAATTTAACAATCTACTTCCTAAAGGGATATGGTCACTTACATGGTCAACTCTTCTCAAAAAAAATGAATCCGCCCATGAAAAATTCAGCATGAAAAAACAGCTTTTTGGGCTTCGTAAAGCACTCTAAGGTATAAAATGTTTTGTCAAATTTTGAAAAAAAATGGTCATTTTGATGAAAAATGCGTAGGCGGAAACGACGTTTTTATGAAAAAATTGCAAGCTGCTTGCACCAAATTGTTTTTATATTTATTGGTGCAGAATTTTCCAAGCTTTCAATTTAGCATTATAAGCCAGTGGAGGGGGTTTGAGGGGGCACTCAAATCGACAATTTTCAACTTTAAATTGCCATTTTACCCAAGAAAAAAATTTCAAATTTATGGAAATTCTCTTCTTAACCTCCTCACACCCAGAAACGAGAACTTCGCCTCACACCAAAAGCCTTTCTAAAGGCACTTCTTTGAGCGCTATCACGGAAAACTGGAAAAGATATCTTTTCACTTATTTATCACTGATTGAGATCAAGGATAGAATTAAGTGAATAACACGTAACATTTTAAATTTCGAAGTTTGTGAACTAGATAATTGCGAGAGAAAAAATAGGTTCACTCACCTTGTATTTTTTATTATTTATATCGCCGCGCGTCAAATATATGCAGTTAAATGTGAAATATTGCAATCTGCTGAAAACTCAAAATCAGTACCACCTTATGTCTTACATTGATCGATTTGTCTGGTCGGCTTTATTTGGGTTACATTGCCTTTCATTTCTTTCAAAAAAATAATTTTTGAAAAATATTTTTTTTTCATTATTTTGAGTTTCATAAAAATCTTTTGTGAAAAATTCTTCTTCGTATAGAGACGGCAGATAAAATAAACGTATATAAAAAGAATCCTCAAGTCCTTTCCTAAAAACTGGCCTCCTTAGAATTTGATATATTATCGTTTCAACATAATAATTTTTTAGGAAATTTTCGCTAAAATCTTAAAAAAAAGTAGGAATAAATAACTAACGAACGGCTAATCGTATAAAGTTTTCAACAATATTTTGGAAATAAAATTGCAAACTCTAAGGCAAATATGAATTGTAGGTCTGCGTTTTGGCTCCCGAAAATTTTTTTGCCTTTAGATAGTCAAATGGTGTGAGGGGGTTCAATGTTAATTTTTAAACTGAAATATTGCGAATTTTATTTTCATGTCAGTAAAAAAGTTGATTAGTGAGTTGCTAACAGATAATTATTTGGAAAACATATAAGTTATGTCCCTTTCTTCAAAAATCAGCATTGTTCGAAAATTTTGATAAAAATTTTGTCTTAGCTCAAAATTTTGCTTGAAATTTATACTCCGCATAGATCATTTGTATTCATGATTTCCTAAAACATTTTTTTCGGGCCTATCTTACTTTACAATTGGTCAAATCAAAGTGTGAGTTTTTTCGAATGCGCCTTTTTTACCCAGACGGCTAGATAGCCAACAAATGGCAAAAACCTCTGTCTAGCCGCCCGTCTAGCCGTTAATAAGCGGCGCATTCAAAAATACTCACGCTGTATAAGTTCGTGACAGGCATGTGCCATGGCATGTGAACAAAAATAATCATAACACGTGAAGCTGGCTGTTTAGCAAAATATATTTCTCGAAAGTTCATCATTCAAAAAAATACGCCAAAATACTCAATTTATACTTATAATAACATAGTTGGAATTTTTTTGTAAAAAGTCTTGAGCCTTGTTTTTTTCGAAGATATGTTTGACAACACCTAATATTTTGTATTTTAGATGAAGTGGAAAAACAAATGTCAATGGTTGAGAAGGATAGTTAGTAAATTCTATGGAGGTTTAACGGGCCTAAAATGAAAAATGTTATTTTCAAAAAAAAATCATTGTTATTTGAGGGTTTAGCATAAGTCTGGCAGATTGGTTTATTTTTTCAGAGCGATACCGATATCGAAAATCCTGATTATGCAACTTCAACGGAGGTTGTAAAAATGCGATAAATTTTATATTTTTACAGATACTTAGTTTTGTTCGAAAAAAGAAGATATAATCATTTGCAAGAATGTTAATTTTAATGAAAAATAAAATTTTTGCGTCGAATTATATTATGACGTCACAAAAAGAGAAAATGAGTGATGAAATCACAGGATTCTCGACAATTCTGTAATGTGATTTGACTATTTCTTTTTTGTGAAGTCATGATAAAATTCGAAGCATAGGCAGGATTTTCGATATAAAAGACAAAAATGTGAAAATTTATTTATTTTTATCTTCTACTGTATTAAAGTGTACATTCTTGCAAATGATTATATTTTTAATTTTTTAACAAACCTAAGTATCTGTAAAATATAACATTTAGCGTATTTTTACAATCTCCGTTGTAGTTAACTCAAAATAAATATAAAGAGTAAAGTTTCCTAGAATGTTTATTGGGAATTTGAACATAATTAACTGATTAACTATATCCCTTTAGGAGGAAGGTTGTTATTTTTTAGTTTGATCTACAGTATGTACTTTTTTTATTTGCAAAGTGAAAATTATCCTTTAGCTAATTACGGTCAATTAAAAATGGTAACTATGCAGGTTTTATTTTAAACGCCAAGCTATAGCCGATTTCAAGGGTTTGAAAATAAAATCCACCCAGTTACTATTTTTTTATTGGCCGTAATTACCTAAAGGACAATTTTCACTTCGCAAGTAAAAAAAGTACATACTGTAGTACATTCGTACTACTTAACGTACATAATATACTAGACCAAACTAGAAAATAACAACCTTCCTCCTAAAGGGGTATGTAAATCAATTTATCGAGAACGAAAATCTCTAGTAAAATTAAGGAAACAAAAAAATGATTGGTCATTTTTAGGCGCTCGCTCAATGGCTACTAATAACATAAATATTGACAACTTTCTCTTGCTTTATTCGATCATAAATTGACATACTGTAAAATGCAAGTATACTGTAAGTAATATCACCCATGTGACATCAATAAAGTCAAATCACGTTCGTACGTCTTTTGAATCAAAATTTGAACATGTAGTAATATCAAAATATATTTTTCAAATTCCAAAAAAATCCTGAAAAATTTCGACAAAAAATAAGCATTTTACTTTTGTCACTTCAGGAATTTTCAGTCTTCATTTCATGTACTGTGATGATATCGAAGATGATCCTTTGGCAAGCTTTTTTACTTGGCGTCATTACTGTGATAGGAACGAATCAAATCCCACGATTTTCAACTTATTTAAACATCGTGTATTTGGTCACCTTCTTTCTGACGTCACAGTTATGACGCTGCGTGAGAAAGGTGGACGAAAAATTATCTTCGATATCCCTTTATCACTTTTTGGTTAGAATGCGTAGCCACAACGTTAAAATCACACGTTATAAGGAGTATTGGCTACGCATTCTAACCAAAAAGTGGTAAAGGGATATACAGCTGAATTTGTAAAACTCAGTAACAGAGAAATGTATTATAGCTAGAGAGCGATCCCGCAAACTTTCTGAACAAACAAAATCTATTGTCAAAAAACCCAGAGAAAACTGATGCTGAGCATTTAAAAAAAATGGAGTCCTGATGTGGCCACAAAATGAGTTACCAAAATCACTTCTTAACGACTTAATTTGAAATGTGAGCGTATTTCACTTGATTTTCTTGAATTATAAACACTCCGGCCGTACTGACCAAAAAAATGCTAGTTTTAAAAAATTAAAAAAAAACATGTTCCCCTTAATTTATTTCCCGTTTCAAGTTACCATGTAAAGTCTCCATTTCAAAGTTAGATTTTGGCCCAGTTCGCTCTCGAATTATAGCATATAATTGACAGGCTATCATTAGAGCTCCCGAGCAAAAAATCAGCTACCCGGTTAAAATATTTTATAATCATGAAAATTTTGGACTTAGGATACGGACCTATAATGTAAAGCTTTTTACTAGCTATCCCGTTGTAAAGCCGCTGATTCTGCAAGAGAATAATCTTGGATTTGATTACATTTTCCTACGACTTCCTCATTTGAGTTTATATCAAATTGCCTTGTATGTCATGGCATGTTACAGTTGGATTTGTGCAGGAATGATTCAAGTCGGATCAGTTATCCTTCAAGCAAAACCAGCACATAGGTATTTTACATTCATTTCATCACGACATAAAAGAATTATTGCGAGAAATTACACTCTAGTATTCGCTTGATTTGTGTGGAATCCACACTGTGGATATTAAACAAATCAATAGTCTTTCATTATCAAAGTTTTATAATGATAATAAACGGCAAAATCGCTGTATCGATTACGGGGCTTCCTGATCACTTTTTACTAGATTTTTGACCAAAATTTTTAAATAATTTGGCTTTTAAAAACAAATCATCTGATAACATTCAAACTGAGCACAAATATCCTGTTAATAATAAAATTAAAAAACTTTCGGACCAATTTATTTTATCTTTTTTTCTGAGATTTCTGAAATTTTTTAATTATTAATTTTTCTTCAAAAAATTTGAAACAGTGGTCGGATTTGAACCAATTTTTGTATTTTATTCTTAACAAGATATTTGTGCTCAGTTTGAACTATATAAAAATGTGATCGGATGAGTTGTTTTCAAAAGCAGAATTATTTCAAAATTTTGGCCGAAAATCTAGTAAAAAGTGACCAAGAAGCCCCGTGATTGATATAAGTTATATCAATATCATATAACATAAACAAATTGACCAATTATGAATATCTGTAAAAAAAATCGGCGATATTGGCACTCTCGACGATAAACAGGAAAAATTAATTTGTTTTCTTTTAAAAATAAAAAACGTGTGGGCGTTCGTAATGACGTCATAATTCGGAGAACATTTTCAATTTTATAAGGAGTAAAGTCCCTGACCCATTAAAGTGCAAAACAATTTCAGTGATATTGGCGCTTTCGGCGATATGGGCACTGGCAGGAATTTAGCTAGGAAATGTGAAATAGCGTAGATTTCTTCGGCGATATTTGCAGATTCGGCAATATCAAAGGTAAAACCTACCTTTTCGTTATCCCTATAACGTCACAAGAAGAGACAGTGACCAATGAAATCACAGGATTCTTGAGATAAGTCGACGATCGTGGGATGTGATTAGACACTATCGTTTCTTGTGACGTCATAGTGAAAACGCAGGAGTAAGGATAATCTTTGATATGGGGCCCCTACTGTATATTATATGGATCTCCATCTCGAATGCGACGGAAATTGAAATTTTGAACAAGTTGTCGAGAAATTTCAAGGCAGAACCATGCAAAACTTTCGTGTTTTGTGACTCCAAGGGTTAAATTATTTTGTTTGTTATTAAAAATAATTTTTTCTCTTCAGATGTAAAACACAGCTCGATTCTTTCCCTTACAATATTTCATTCGAAGAAGGCCTTCTTTTTGCACCAAAAGATGAATGCAAAAGATTTTCTATTGATTGGTCTTCATTTAGGGTGCGCAAATTAATCATATTTTTAATTTTTTTAAAAGTACGAATTAATTAATTGAATTGATGTAAACTACCATTGTTTTCGTGCAGTCGTTCCGACCGCACTGATTTATTTGTCTTGTGCGGCATTTCTTTAGCTTAGCAATCCTCAAAACTGGTGCTTCAACAATACGGTATGCTAAAAAGTGACAAATTAAGTCACCTACATTTGATTAACCTACAGTGCTTGTCAAAAATTGTTAAAATATGCTTTTGCAACAAGTTCGGATTCAAAATAATTATTGAATGTACTAATAAATTTTTTTTAATAAAAATTTATAATTATCGAAAAAAAATTTGGCGCGCGTTTGCCTGTGTTTAAGCTTAAAATTTTTGTTGAAATACTTTTCGAAAACATCAAAAATGAAGCTTGGGTTTTTTTTCATTTTTCAGCAATCCAAAAAAAATTTGTACTGACCGTGATAACTACCCTATTAAAAATAGCCTTTCTGCTATCTTGACTAAGATACTACAAAGTTTGAGGATTTCTTTATTTATTCAATAAGGCAAAACATAACTTGATAGTAAACGTGCAGAACAGCGAGTTTATATAGCACAGAAATATTACTCAACGGAAGGTGGCCAGCCGTTATGGTGGTGGTGGTCAATTGACTAGTAAGTTTGGGTTTTAGAAACCAAGAGTTATGGTTGAAGTATTTATGACGATTGATAACTGCATGACAGAAAATAGAATACGGTATTTATAAGCGATAGGCACGTTGTGTTTTCTCTAATTATACAATAAGATAAAATACGAATGTGTAACATTCACTATAATACAGCATGCTTACATAGATGGCTGCTGGTGAATGCCGAATTTAAAATTAAAAGAGTTATTTTCACCGTTTTAACTTGCAAAAAACGTACTTTTACCTGCTTGAATTCAAAATAAATATATTCAAAAAAAATAAAGTTTGCTCGTTGCGCACCTTATTTATAGCCTGTCCAAATTTGACCAGCGTCAACGAATTACATCAATGTTTTATTTCGAACAATTTGTCAGAATCTGCCGAAGTTGGATGTGAAAATGGTTTCGAAAGTGTTTTTGACAAATCCGTATTCACGAGTACTGTTGTTACCGACTATCAATTGGTCTGTTCAAATGTTTGGATAGACTAGGGTGGAAAATGTCATTTTCTCATATTTTTTCACAGAATTTTCTACCTTATCAATTTTTATAATGATACGAATTGCTCATTTTCTTATCCTTGTGAAGATACGGTAATTTCAAGTTTGACCATGGCTGGCTTATTTTGTGGAGTTTTTATTTTTGGACCTATCATTGATAGATTTGGACGATTGAATGCAATTTTAACTGCCAGTATTGGACTGGTTCTCGTTCAACTTCCATTGATTTTCATTCCTGTATCAGTAAAGGGTCAAATTATTATTAATTATTATTAATTATTATTAATTATTATTAATTATTATTAATTATTATTAATTATTATTAATTATTATTAATTATTATTAATTATTATTAATTATTATNCCTATTTCATTGTAGATTTGGACGATTTGAACTGCAATTGTTAACTGCCAGTACTTGACTGGTTCTCGCTTCGAGATTCCATTGTTCCTTCATCCCGTTCATTCTGGGTATCTATGATATTAATTATTATTAATTCATTATTAATTATTTAGATTATTATTATCTATATTATTACTTTAATTATTCTAAATGTATTACTCTAATCTATCATTAATTATTATTTAATATTATTAATGATTATTAATTATATAAATACTTATTAATTACTCATATTATTATTAATTTATTAATTTTATAATCTATCCTTAATTATTATTTCTAATTATTATTAATTATTATTAATTATTATTAATTATTATTAATTTTATTAAGTATCTCTTTAATTATATTAATTTATTATTTTATTCATATTATATTATTAATTATTATTCTTTATATTATTACTTTAATTCTATTATTACTAATTATCCCTCATATTTGAATTATTATTTATATTATTAATTTTAATTATCTCATTAATTATTATTAATTATATTTATTTAATTCACTTATCTTTATAATTAATTCATTAAGTTTATTATTAACGATTATTATATTAATTATTATTAATTATTATTAATTATTCATTAATTATTATTAATTATTATTTAATTTATAATTATTATTAATTATTATTAATTATTATTAATTATTATTAATTTATTATTAATTTTTATTAATTTTATATAATGATTAATTAGTATATAATAATTAATAATTTAATTATTTATTAATTATTATAATTTATTTAATTATTATTTAATATATTATAATACTTTAATAATATAGTAATATATTAATAATATTTAATATATATTTCACCTTTTAAAAGGGACGATTTGGAATTTATGCTGGTTTACGAATTTCTGTACGATTTCTATCCGGATTATTTTCAATTTCGGGTGCCACCGCGGCATTTGTCTACTCGATGGAAATTATAGGTATCAGATATCGAACCCTTGCTGGCTTATCTACGCAGATATTTTTCGCGAGTGGATACATCGTTTTGTCGATTGTAGGATCTATATTTTCAGATTGGCAAGATCAGGCTTGGATTTAATTTTGAAAATCCTGAATTTATTTTTCTCAAATTCAAGAAAATTGCATAAAACCCAAGAAATATATTTAGGGACCTTAAGGATGAAGGCATCGATTTTCACAACGTTTATACATTTAAGATTTAACCTTCATTTTATTGAAGCCAAACAACTTTCTGGGCTGCAAATTTTGGGGAAAAAACCAAGAATTGCTGACATCAATTTTCAAAATAATTAAAAAAATCGTGAAAATTTTTAAAGTTCACTTTCGAAATAAAATATCTGTTTCTGTATCCCAATTACTTTTTGTTATAAGTGTCAAGCATGCAGCATGCAGCATTGCTGCATGCTCAAAAATCAACCCCTGTATTATTTGAACAAAATTTACAAAAAAATGAGTTATTATTTTGGAATCTCTCACACAGTTTAAGAGTAAGAAACATTTTGCCGATAATTTAAAATTTAAATCGGTTATGAATAGTTTTATTTATCAAAAAATTTATAATGTTTAAGAAATTAGTGACCGTTTAGATCAATTTTTGTCTACCCCCCCTTAAAATCCAATAAAGATGAAAGTTTTAGCCTCCGCGCCCCTTTTATTTATTTGTGTATTCTACTGGGTTCTTCCAAAATCTCCTGCTTGGCTGTATTCTAGAAACGAAAATGATTTGGGTCGTAAGGGGGTACAATCTCTGTCAAGAAAATTTCCAAAGGCCGAATTAACAGAAGACTTTATCGATGAAATTGAACTTTCCATAAAGCTAAAAACTGGCCAACTAAATGAAAAGACATATACTCAAATGGATCTCTTCAAGGAAGGAGTATACAAATCTATTTTGTCAGTGAAAATTTTCTTGTGATATTTTCTTGATTTCTTTCGATTTATTAAGTTTTTGAAATTAGCTTATCTATATTACCGGGGACCCAATATCGCCGAAAGTTTTTGCCGAAAAATTTTGGCGATATTCATACATTCGGCGATATATGAAAAAATGAAAAACGCGTGGCCGTCGAAATAAAGTAATATCATATTACTAATATCATATTACTTATATGTCTAACATTTTTCAATTTTATGAGGAGTTTCACGATAGCTTTGAATGAAGTGAACAACTTAAATGCGTAGAATTTAATACTTCATCAAATGCAATCTAATTCATGTTGATAAGAGTGGATTTGGGACATTCAATTACGAAAATGACGTCATTCATGACTCACACAAAGTAATTTGTAAAATAAATCTAAACTAAAATAAGGCGATATTTGGCAATTTCGGTGATAATGGAACATTCGGCGATATTAGCACTGAAAGTAGTTCAGATTACAAAATTGTAGAAATATGTTAGGGATTTTCGGGCGATTCGCCGAAAAACATCTGATTGATACTGAGCAAATTACACATTTTTTGACTCAATCAATAATTTTTAAAATTTCTGTTTCTTTTGAAGAAAAAAAATATGTTCAAAAACATAATATCCCGCAGGCGTTTCGACGTTTATCTGTCAGGAATCGCCAGATTTCACAATACGTTCTTAACCGACAGATTTCTATCTTTGAGTCTATAATATAAAAATCTGTCGGTATACCAAACATTTTTTGAGGGTTTTTTTTTTATTCTGATCAAAGACCCCAAATATGACTCGCATCACAATTTTGGCAATGTATCAATGGTTTGCAACAACTTTGGTTTACTATGGACTGAGCTTTGGAGCTGGAAATCTCGCCGGAAGTGTTTTGCAAAATAATTGTTACAATGGTCTTCTAGAATTTGTCGTTTTTGCCATTTTGCCATTTTTAATCGATTTGAAAAAAATCGGACGAAAATATGGTACCGTGATAACAATGGGCATAGGCAGTGTTTCAAATCGGGATTCGGAAGTAAAAACAGTGGATGAGTTGTCAAAGCACACATAAATTTTTTCCGAAAACATGTGCTTTAACTGGTCTGAGGTATTTTAACTATTAAGGTAATTTTTTAAGGACACCCTACCAGTTTAGTTCACCTTTCAACCAATTGACCTGTGGACCTCGTTAAACGGACAAATTTTGGCAATAAAATCCTCACATAAAGTTGTACTATTTGCCAAAAAATTACGTCGAAGGCTGAACGGTTTTCTCAGAATCGACCTTTTTAAATTTTTGCCGGTAATTTTTTGGTATCACTGGACATCCGGTAAAGAATCAAAAAAAATCTTTTAAAAATTTGTTCTAAGATACAAAAATCAGTTTGCAAATATATTTTTGGTTGTCAAATGGCAACGACAAAACTGACTAAGGTTTCTGAAAAAAATTACTCAAGGGTTTTTCAATACATGTACCCTTTAGCTTCTCACTCACTGTAGTTGTGACTAAAACAATACCCGAATTAAAGATTTTGAACACTTGGCTAAGGAGCAATAGGTTGTATTGGAGCTGGTATTTTTGTCATTGGATTCGAATAAAACTTTTCAAAAATTGAGTTCATTATAGTCTCTTTGAAATTACTGGATTGAAAGGGGCGGCGTAAAACACTTCGAATTATACATGTATAAATTTTGATCTCACATAAATTAAAGATTTTTGCATCGCAGTAACAAAATGACAAAATTTCTGATCAGTTAAAATAGTTTTTATTTTTCTCGGTTTACTGAAATTCACTCAGTTGACGCTTGAATTTGTGGCTGCAGGTTTTTTATATGTTTAATTTCGGGACAGGTGAGAGGAAATTCTTTGGTGTGTCTAGTTTATTGTGCTATTCAGTACTGAATAGCACAATAAACTATACACACTAAAGAAATATTTAACCTGTCGCGAAATTCAACATATTACTTCCGTACAGGATATAAAATCAAAATAGCTGAAACGATGATTTTAAGAACTGTTCGAATAAATTAGTGGTTTTCATCAAAAATTCAAACGATTTTGTATTTGATTCTCAAATCTTCTTTTAACTTTTACAATGTTTGATCTCCAAGATTCAGTATTTTTTGCAATAGGCCAAATTAAAAAGATATTTATTAAAAACTTCATGAATCAAAAATTTCTCTCTAAGAAACTTAAACAAAAACTTTATGAGTGTGCTCTATCATCTCGCGGCTAATAATGATAACCACGGGCGTATCATTTCTTTTTTTGGGTGTTTTACGTTATTTTGGAACAATTAATTTTGAGTTTTTTCTGTTCAAAATGTTTTGCGCAATTCAAATATTCAACTCAGAAAATTACTCGTAATACTGACATGCACTTTTTTATATTTGTAATTCAACAAAAAGACAAATTATCCGATGGCTCAAATGAAAACATTTATGCTCAACTAAAAAGATATTGTGCATTTTTTGGCAAGTTTGGTGTCTCTGGAACATTCGGCGTAATTTATGTCCATACGTCTGAATTGTATCCAACTCCTGTTAGAGGAATCGGTCTTGGCCTCTCATCTGCTGGTGGAAGAATTGGGGGCATTTTAGCACCCCTTATTAACTCACTCGGGTAAGGAAAAAATTTATAATGTTTTTTTAATTTTTTATAAGGATGTTTTTCAAAATATTTGTACAATGGCGTCTGCCAATTTTTATAACGAGTGTTTTGAAAATTTTTATAATGATATATTTTTCAAAATTTTCAGTAATGATCTATTACAATTTTTATAGTGACAATTGTTCAAAAAAATCATAAAGAGCTTTTAAAGACTTTTTTCTATTTTGATAATAAATTTCCTTTCCATTTTTGAAATGACGTTTCTTTTTTTTTACAGAGGCTTTTTCCAATTTTATACAGACTTTTCTAAGATGAACATTTTCAATTTTTTTGAAATTTGCATGATGACGTTCCTTCAATTTTTATGACTTTTTAAGTTTTATTAGGGAAAAGTTTTATAACATTTTTTTCAATTTTGATATCGATTTTTTTTCAATTTTTATTATGTCGTTATTTCTTCCCCCAATATCGTCGAGAGTTTTTTGAAAAAAAATTCGGCAATTTTGGGCAATTTCGGTAATATTGGCACTTTCGGCGATATAGGGACAAAATTGAAATTTTTTGTCAAAAAAATGAGAAAAGTGTAGGCTTTCAAAATGACGTTTATACATATATGTCAAATAAATTTTCAATTTTATAAGGCTTTTTACAGTAGGTTCGACTGAACTTCATCCCCGAAATGCGTAGAATTGAGTAATCAACCAAACGAAACTAAATGAAAGTTAAAAATTGTAAATTTG
>SCLH01000302.1:442812-453796 GCA_004367855.1 Oikopleura vanhoeffeni | reverse complement strand
TATTTGAGGTCTGATTTTTTAAAATCAATAATTTCAAATCGACCTCATCTTAAATCATATGATAACATGGGCTTTATTTTGGGTTTCCTTAAATTTGTTTAATTTTTTTTTTTTGTTTTCAATGCGGAAGCGTCTGAAATATCCCGCCCCTTATGTCATGAACTAAATCTTTGCTCCGCAAAGAAATGCATTATACATAAGGGCCCTACAATTCAGACGCTTCTCATATAAAATCATGAAAAAAAATTTTAAATAAATGTTGAAAACAGAAATATAGCTCTACGTTTTGATTTATATGAGGTCTTTTCAAATTTTAAGGATTTTGGAATTCAGACCATTCGAAATATAATTATTAAATTCCTGAAAAATTGATTTCATTTTGAAGGGTCTGATTTTAAAATCAAAATTTCAACATCGCCCTCATTTAAAGTCACAACATGGCTTTTCTTTGGTTTCTAATTTGTCTAATTTTTTTTTCTGTTTTTCAATGCGAAGCGTCTGAGAATTACGCCCTTATGTCATACGTAATTCTTGCTCCGCAGAAATGCATTATCACCATAAGGGGCTTCATTTCAGACGCTTCTCCATAAGTAAAATGCCTGAGTGCAAAATAATTAATTTAAATAAATTTTGAAACAGAATAAAGCCATGTGAGCGGGGCAGTTTTTTGATTTAAATGAGGTCTTTCAAATTAAGGATTTTGAATTCAGACTTCGAAATGAATAATTAATTAAATTCTGAAAATTGATATTTTGACAGTCTGATTTAAATCAAAATTTCACAAATCTGAACCCTCATTTAAATCAAAAACATGGCTTTTTTTTTGTTTCTAAATTATGTTTAATTTTTTTTCTGTTTTTCAATGCGAAGCGTCTGAAAATACGCCCTATGTCATAAACGTTAATTCTTTGCTCCGCAAGAAATGCATTAGTCACATAAGGGCTTCAATTTCAAGACGCTCTCATCATAAAAACAGAAAAAAATTTTTAATAAATTTGAGAACAGAAATAAAGCCAAGTTTTTATGATTTAAATGAGGTCTTTTTCAAATTAGGGATTTGTAATTCAGATTCGCTTCGAAATAATAAATTATTAATTCTGAAAATTGATTATTTTGAAGGTCTGGAGTTTTAAAATTCAATATGTTCAAATCGACCTCATTTAAATTCAAAAACATGGCTTTTTTTGGTTCTATTTGTTTAATTGTTTTTTTCTGTTATTCCAATGCGAAGCGGTCTGAAATACGCCCTTATGTCATAGAGCGTAATTCGTTGCTATCCGCCAAAAAATGCATTATCAACATATAGCCGGCTCAGTTTCAGACGCTTCTCATATAAAACAGAAAAAAAATTTTAAATGAAATTCTTGAAACGAAAATACAACGCCAAGTTTTTTGATTTAAATGAGGTCTTTTCAAATTAAGGATTTTGAATTCAAGACCTTTTCGAAATAAAATAATTATTAAAATTCTGAAAATTGATATTTGAAGTCTGATTTTACAAAATCAAAAATTTCAAATCGACCTCATTTGGAAATCAAAAACATTGTTTTGTTTTGGTTTCTAAGAATTTGGTTTAATTTTTTTTGTCTGGTTTATTCAAATGCAAGCGTCTGCAATACGCCCTTATGTCATAACGTAATTCTGCTGCCGCAAAAAATGCATTATCACATAAGGGCTCATTTCAGACGCTTTCATATAAAACAAAAAAATTTTAAATAAATTTTGAAACAGAAATAAAGCCGAAGTTTTTGATTTAAAGATGGTCTTTTCAAATTAAGGATTGAAATCAGACCTTCGATAAAAATTATTAAATTCTGAAAAAAGTTTGTAAGATATCTAGTCCTTCAATCTTGCGAAAAACATGTGTCAAAACTTTTCGCATGATTATACACTCCAGTACACAGGGTAGGAAACAGGGAGACCTAAAGCCAAAATTGATTAAGGTTTCATCGGGTCCTCTGAAGTTATATTTGAGCCCGGCCCTCCTAGGTTTTAATCAGATCTTTTTGGAAACTTTACCCGATATACAGTGGGTGAGACCAATGGGCAACCGTGACCAATAGGCAACACTTTTTCGCAGATTTGATTTTTCTATGAGACAAATGTCAACAACTATGAATTTTGGTAATTATTCTTGGCAATTTTTTTTTGCGATTAGACTCATAATTTGAATAAATTTGCAAAATAAATTAGTATAATAATTGTTAAATTATCACAATAACCTGTTAAATTTTTTAATAATCTAGAACAACTACCGAAAAACTGTGTGTTAAGTTCAGAAAAATACATGTATATTTAAAAAATGGACTAGTGAAGACCAATGGCAACCACCTTCGTGTGAGACCAAATGGGCACAGTGAGACGCAATGGGTAACACTTTTCGAAAAGCTGCGTATGTTGCCGCATTGGGTCTCACGCTGAGCACTGTATTTGAACTTGAATGGGGGTATATCTGTCTGATTAAATGAAGGCTTAGAGGCAAATTAAAAATGCTCCAAATTGATACGGGTGTAATTGAAGTTGTACTACAGAACCCAATCATCAAAAAAAAATCGAAATTTTCGCATTTTTTCCGAATTTTTTTCTAAGTTTTTTTAAAAGATGAAGTTAAAAAATAACGTTTGCCTCGAATTTGACCACTAAAACTTCATTGTATCGACTTGACGTAAGCCACTTCTCATCAAGTGTTTCCACTGGCTTTTCTTTTGAGCTACTTCGAAAAAATCGAAAGCACTTTTTCTTCGGAAAATTTGCTCGGGAAATGTACCTATTTAAAATCATATTTTCACAGTTCTAGCTCGAAATTCCGCAAAATAGCTCTCCTTAAAAGATTCTCTTTAAAGGTTTCTGAGGATACTTGATAAAAACTTTGAGATCTATTTTGCAACATATCCTCGGAGCGAGATAAGATTTTTGAAGTCTGCAATTGTTTAAAATAATTAAAATGTTACGATATGTTATGATTTTTACGCGTGCCTGTGAATATTTTCCTGGCCATCTTCTCATACAACCGAAATTCATAGGCTAGAAAGGGATATTTCAAAAATTATCATATCTAAAGAAACTTGGTCCTTCATGTAACGGTATATTATTACATGTGAAATACGCCGTTCTCTATTTTGATAAAGAGAACTTCTAAGTTGAGGATTTCATTTATTATTCAATAAGGCAACACATAACTGATAGTAAACGCTGCCAGAACGCCGAGTCTTTATATAGCCAGAAATATTACTCAACGGAAGGTGGCCACGCCGTTATGGTGGTGGTGGTCAATTGACCCGTAAGTTTGGGTTTTAGAACCCAGAAAATATGGTTGATCAGTATTTATATAGAACGATGTGATTTTGCGTTCAGGAAGAATAGAATGCGGTATTTTATGGCGTTAAGCCGTATCGCGAGGTATTTTCTAATTATACATATTAGAGAAAATACAAATGTGTCACCTTCACATGTTTTGAACAGCTTAAGGAAATTGCCTGAAATCAGTTTAGTAATGTTGATGTCTCAGCGTCATGCAAACTCATCAATAAAGTGAAGAACTACTGTCTTTTTTTTACTTCATGAAAAACAATTTTGCTTATGTTGAAACTTAATCTACTTTTAAATAAAATCGAAAAACGTTACAAAAACGCATGAGAATTAATCTACTTTTCGTTTACCAAAATTATGGGCTCTCCTAGGTTTTTTAATTCAGATCTTTTTGAAAAACTTACCCGATATAACAGTGGGTGAGACCAATGGGCAAACAGTGACCAACTAGGCAACCTTTTTCCGCAGATACTGATTTTTTTCGCCTATGAGACCAAATGGTCAACACTATGAAATTATTTGGGTAATTTTCTATGGCAATTTTTTTTTTGCGATTAACTCCATAATTTTGATAAATTTGCAATAAATTTAAGTATATATTTGTAAAATTTTCACAATATAACTGTTAATTTTATAATACATCTAGAACAACTACGAAAAACTGTGTTTAGTTTTCAGAAATACCATGTATCCATTTAAAAAAATTGGAACTAGTGAGACGAATGGCAACACCCTTCGTGTGAGACCAATGGGCAACAGTGAGAACGCAATGGGCAACACTTTTTCGAAAAAGCTCGTATGTTGCCCATGGTCTCACCCACTGTCATTTGAATCTTAAACGTTAGGTCCCCACTTATGAACCCCGAGTCATAGAATGTTGTACTTTAAACAAGCATCAACAAGAGCAACAATTTTTCATCCCATGATATGATAAAATATATGAAGGTGAGTTACGAGGCATATTTATTCACTTAACCCTAGAACTCATAGAGCTAAAGTGGCGTTTCATTTTTTGAAAAGAACCAGGGGAAAGGACAAAAATAACACGAAATTGGAGTTTCAGGTTCAAAATCGCCCATAGAGTTAGCAATTAATTTCTGATAAAAATATAGGAAAATTTTTTTTCGGATGAGCGTTCGAAATATATTTTATTCCTACTTTTTTTTGGATTTCTCTGAAATTTTTGGTTCTATCAGGCTTTATCTTCACGAATTTATTTTTAAAACAACAAGGTCTTAAATACTCCAGTTTTTAGGAAGTTTCGTCCTTGACCATCTTTTAAACCAAAATAATATGTCTTCTTACTAAATGTAGAAACTTTTTTATTTCTCTTTTTTTGTTTGAAAACAGAGAAATTGCTAATGATGAGAAAGCGGGCGGAAAATATTAGGCGGCAGGCCCCATATTGTTTTACGCACTAATTTCATCATTTCACAGGTGAGAATTATCGTTCATAGAACGAACCCGATAAGGTATTTCGAACGGAGACCCAGGTTAAGGAACATAAGGTTTCACTTAATTTTTATTTTACTGGCCACTCATATAAAAAATCGTATGGTTTTCTGTAGACAACACGTTCGAGTTAACTTCACTTTTCACAGCGGAAATGAATTGAATTAATTTTTTTGATTGTCTTTAATATAATTAATTAAAAAATTCGAGTCTATCCTTCATCTCACATGACTTCAAAAACAATTAATTCCCTCACACCTAAACCTTTCCCATAAATGACTTTCAAAGTCAGCCAAAAAAGTGGCTCTCGATGCCTCTGGGGGATATCAAATATATCTATGAGTCTACGGGGTTAACTCAAATTTGGCATGAACGCACGGAAACAAACTAATGCTCGTATGTTAAAGGAATTCGATCAAATGCTCAGATTTGCATTTTTCAAATAGTTAAGGAATTTGTACTCTGAGGGCCGGTTGATCCAATATGTAAATAAATTTTCAAATTTTATAAGGCTTGTTTACGTAAGGTTCGACGTGAAACTTAATCCCCGAATGCGTAAAATTGAGTAATCGACCAAACGAACCAAAATTGAAAGTAAAAATTGATAAATTTGGGAAATCAATCTTAAAAATGAACGTTTTATGATGCCCCGTAGGCTGTTATCGGTTACTTTTTCGATTCCACCTTGGACTCTTAATACGAACCGGATAATAATGGTAATTGAGGGGGTGGTGAGAATTTTGATTTCATGCTAGTCAAATTCAAATTCTCAATATTTTTGATCGAAAACTGCCTATTTTAAATTTTAAAAATTTTGAATCCCGTCTGCCAACGCAATTTCGAAATATGCTGAAAATCCATTGAAAAACACTTCATCGGAAATTCCTACACACATGAATCATATCTTTTAGTACCTTGGACCTTGGGTAGTGTACATCAAACATACTCTCAATCACGGAAAAAATGCTGCTTACAAAACAATGGTGCGGAGCATTTAAATTATAATACAATTTCAGAATGTTTTTAAAATCTGGCTGGAGCACTTTCTGTGATTGGTTGAAGATAACGGCTTGTTGATTTGGGCGCGTTTGCGGATGAAAACTGTACATTTTTCGTGCTGTTGTATTGACCCTCACTATTTTTGCCCACAATTTTTTTAGATTTTTTTTTTACATCGAAAAGTTGCGTAATTGAAAAAGGCTAACGTTTGCGTAAATTTATAGCACTGCCGGAAATAAAAATTTTCTAAAAATTTTTTGCAAAATGATGTGATTTGATCAAAAAAAATCGACTTTTTTGTGTGTATTCTTAGTGGTCATGTCTCTCCTAGAAATTACTGACCCGAAATCTTTTCTTTTCTTTTGTGAAATCCTCACATCCTTTTAATGAACACTTTTATAGCCCTAGTTTTTATTTAAAGAAAGTCGATTTTTTGACCAATCCAACTGAATTTTTTCGAAATTTTCAAAAATTTGCCCGGAAGTAAAAATTTTCTCTTTTAAATTCTCTACAAATGTACTTTTCCCGATTTTTTCATAACTTATCATAGGTTTTTAAAATGAACGTTATTAAAGATGCTGCCGAAACGTAATTTGTAATAAAATCATAAAAAATTTTGGCGATATCGGGCAATTTCGGCGATATTGAGACCTGAATTATTTGAGCTAAAAATTGTCAATTCGAGTAGGTTTTCTGGCGATTTCGGCAAATTTGCGATATTGCCTCTCCTTGTAATGCTAGAGGTTCATGAACATTTTTCAATTTGTCACATAATTTTATAATTTCGTTAAGTAATGTGCGCGACCTGGCTACCTTATATGGTTTTTGGTTTTCTTGGTATACTTCAAGTTATTTCAGTTTTTTGGATTCCTGAAACACTTGGCGTTCCATGCTCACAACACTAGAAGAAGCTGAACAATTTTATGAAGATGGACTTGCCAAAAAATCCAAAAAATAAGAAAAAATAATATATAAATTTATTCAGTTACGTCGTAGCTGCTACGATACGCATATTCGCTTCCAAGCCAAAATTTTAACAAAAAATTGAAGTATCGCAAATTTCGATTTGCAATCTGTAAAAAAATATCTATACAGTATGTAAAAAAATTGTTCGAGACCAACAAAGGAAATTTCTCGGGATCAAAACTTATAATTGGCCGGAGAATTACTTTCAATCCAGAGGAAACTGGAGCTTTTGGTCTCGAATAATTTTTTCACATACAGTATGTAACATACTGTAGTTAAAAAATCTTTGTAGAAAAACTGTTTGCTAGACAATATTGATTGTTTACTGCCTTTATCGAATGCACTCGTTGAGCTAAATTCAACAGCTTAAAGCGGGGAGATTCGACTGTGTGCGCACTCGTTAGAAGAATATGCGTTTATTATAGTAAATCATATTGTTTACAGTCCCCGAGAGTCCGAAAAAAAAGCTTTTTAGGCAAGGAAAATTGTTTTGAGACAGAGGGATTGTAATCGATATAGTTAGAATTTAGATGATGATTAGTTGCATATCTTCCCGCCTAATTGAGTACCATTTGAATAAAGCTTTATAAGCGCATTCCGGTCAAGATGAATATATCCCCTATTCACACCTTTGTTAATATCCCGGCCCTACTACTTCAAAACACACTGCGTTTCTAATAAGGGCCGGGTAATTTACAAAAGTGTGAATAGGGGATATATCTTAAATTTTAAATATTGTAATATAATATAAAATAATTAACTTGAGATATAAACCAAGACCAGTTTAACTTAGAAATATTTTCAAAAAAAGTAAAGAACATATTTCCCAAACAAACTTCTTAACCCGAAATACTTCAATTTGTTTTTTTTATAAAAATATTCTTGAATATAAAATTGTGCATTCTATAGAGTTCAAATTAGTTTTCAACTTCTTAACCCAATTTACAAAATATTGCGTTGCAGCAAAAGCGGTAGCTTGTCAACTGTTTTATCATTGCTGAAAATAAACCGATAATAAAAAAGTGAAAAATGACTACTTTTTGATATTTTGATTTTTACAATAAAAATTTCAATGATATTCTCTCGAGATGAAGAAAAATGACAAAATTTTTGGTAAAAACTTCATATTTTTTCAAAATGCGTGACGTATTTTCATGAATTAATAACGTTTTAAACGTTTACGTTTATCCCTTTATCACCTATTGGTTAGAATTCGTAGCCACAACGTTAAAATCACACGTTAAAAAGAGTAGTGTCTACGCATTCTAACCAAAAGGTGATAAAGGGATATACAAACTCGTATGACTTGGGTTTCAGTGATTCCATTATCATGAGGAAATAATTAAAATCTTGATAAAATATCAGCTTGTTCCATTTTATTATTAGCTTAGTATTATAGGCTTAATTTTTTCCTTCAAATGAACTTGATCTGATATGTTCTTAACCAGAAAAATGTACCAAAGTTTCAAGTTTGGCGCCCTCTGGTGAGAAAACTACTCTATGAAAATTCGCGAAACCATCACCAATCGATTTTATTCGTTGATTTAGTATATTTCTCTCACTTTCAGAAAAACTTATTCACAGAAACTACCCCCTTAAAGGGGAAAATTTTGGCAAAAAAATTCTCACAAAAAGTTGAACTATTTGCCAACAAATTACGTCGAAATATGAACGGTTTTCTCAGAATCGACTTTTTTCAATTTTCGCCGGTAAATTTCTGGTATCACTGGACATCCGGTAAAGAATAAAATAAGAACGTTTTAAAATTTGTTCTTAGCTGTTTGGTACAAAAATCTGTTTGCAAATATATTTTTTCGTTGTCAAATGGCAACGACAAAACTGAGTGAGGTGTTCTAAAAAAAGTTACTCAAGTGTTTTTCAATAAATGTACCCTTTAGCTACTCACCCACTGTAGTTGTGACTAAAACAATATCCGAATTCGATATTTTGAACACTTGGCAAAGGAGAAATAGGTTGTATTGGAGCTGGTATTTTTGTCATTGGATTTCGAATAAAACTTCAGAAAATTGCGTTCATTTTAGTCGCTTTGACATCACTGGATTGAAAAGGGGTCGGCGTGAAACACCTCGAATTATATAAAGTTCGACACTTACTTGAACTTTCATAAGTTAAATATATTTGCATCGCAGTAACAAAATGACAAAATTTCTGATCAGATGATATAGTTTTTATTTTTCTAGGTTCACTGAAGCTCATTTAGTTGATGCTTGGATTTGTGGCTGCAGGTCAGAAACGATGATTCTGAGGACTGTTCGAATATTAACGGTTTTTATCAGAAATTCAAACGATTTTGTATTTGATTATAAACCCTTTTTTAAAATATTACAATGTTTGATCTCCAAGATTCACTGTTTTTCGCAATAAGCCCACTTAAAAAGAACTAAAAAATAAAAACTTTATAAATCAAAAATTTCTCTCTAAAAAACTTTAAACAAAAACTTTATGAGTGTGCTCAATGATCTCGCGGCTGCATAAATGATTACACGGGCGTACAACCAGGATCGAATTTTCCGGGTCGCCGGGTCGGAAATTTTGACCCGGAACGCAGGTCGGGAGTCCGGCCGACCTGGAAAAGTCGCCGACCTTCCGACCCGCAAAAATTTTTCTGGAAAAACATAATTTTTTATGTAGTTCAGACTATAAATCGATCATTTTATTATTATTAATTTGTAAATATTTCAAAAATATATAGATATCATCAGAGACCGGATTTTCCGGGTTGCCAGGTCGGAATTTTCGGCACCGATTGAAATAAAAGTCGACTTTCTGACTCGCAAAATCTATTTTCGGGTGTTTTACGTCATGTCGGAAAAATAATTTTTGAGTTTTTGCTGTTCAAAATTTTTTGCGCAATTCAAATATTCTATTCAAAAATCTATGGAAATACTGACATGTACTCTTTATATTCGAAATTCAACAAAAGACAAATTATCGGATGGCTCAAGTGTAAACATTTATGCTGAATTAAAAAAATATTGTGCATTTTTTGGCAAGTTTGGTGTCTCTGGAACATTTGGCGTAATTTATGTCAATTGTATCAACTCCTGTAGAGGAATCGGTCTTGGCCTCTCATCCGATGATGGAAGAATGGGGGCATTTCAGCACCACTTATAAACTCCACTCGGTAATGGAAATTTAAAGGCGTTTTTAAGATCTTTTTTGGGAAAATTTATTATGTTTTTTAATTTATTTGTAAGGACGTTTTTCGAAATTTTTGGACAATGTCGTCTGCAAATTTTTATAACGAGCGTTTCACTCCAAAAAATTTTGGAGCGACATTTTCGGCGATGGAGACAAAATTCAATTTTTTGTCAAATAAATGAGAAAAGCGTAGGCGTTTAAAATGAAGTCATATATCAAACAATTTTTCAATTTTATAAGGCGTTTGACAGTAGGTTTGAATGAACTGAATTACCAAAATGCGTTGAATTAAGTTATCAACCAAACGCAATCAAATAAAAGTTACAAATTTGGGAAATTCAATCTTGAAAATGACGTCATTTATGACGCTCACAACGTAATTTTTAATAAAAATCTCAAAAGATTTGTTTTTACAGCGATTTCGGCAAATTCGGCGATATTGCCTCCTCCCTTGTAATGACGGTTCATGAACATTTCCCAATTTGTCACATAATTTATATAATTTTGTTTAGTAATGTCGCGACCTGGCTACCTTATATGGTTTTTGGTTTTCTTGGTATACTTCAAGTTAGCTTCCCATGCTTACAACACTAGAAGAAGCTGAACAATTTTATGAAGATGGACTTGCCAAAAAATCCAAAAAATAAGAAAAAAATTTAAATAAGAAAACTGTATATAATATATCCCTTTATCACTTTTTGGTTAGAATGCGTAGCCACTACTCCTTTTAACGTGTGATTTTAACGTTGTGGCTACGCATTCTAACCAAAAAGTGATAAAGGTATATATAAATTTATTAGCTACGTCGTTACGACGTCGTGGTCGTAGCTGCTACGATCCAAGTATTCGCTCTCAAGCTAAAATTTTAACAAAAAATTGAACTATCGCAAATTGCGATTCGCAATCAGTAAAAAAAATCTATAGTTAAAAAATCTTTGGATAAAAACTATTTGCTAAACTATATTGATTGTTTACTGCCTTTATCGAATGCGCTCGTTAAGCTGAATTAAACTGCTGCTTAATACGGAGATATTCGACTGTGTGCGCGAGTTGCATATCCCTTTATCACCTTTTGGTTAGAATGCGTAGCCACTAC
>SCLH01000302.1:431728-442797 GCA_004367855.1 Oikopleura vanhoeffeni | reverse complement strand
TTGGCGGCTCCCTAAAAACTCCCAGTATAGGCTCCAAATTCTCATTTGAGGCACAAGTAGGGTGGCCGTGGAATTTTCAAATAAAAGACAGAAAGTCCTGAAAGTTTGACATAATTTTTGCACATACCTAGACAAATTAAAGGTGAAAAAATAGTTTTTTATTTTTAACTCCATGGTGTCCAAAAACAGTTTTTTGTACCTCACGCATTTAAAAGTTTCGGGATCGCTTTCATTTTTTAATATGTTACTACTATTGATACGGCCGCGGCGCATCGATTTGCAAATTTGAAAAATGGTGCACTTGAGAAATTCGCCTCAGCCAATCAGCGAGCCGGAAACCTCAAAGTCCGTATTAATTGTCTTTCTGCTTCGAGACTATACTAGATCGACGGGGAATTTAATTTTACGTTTAATGATATCATTTTCATTTCTCTAAAATAACTACTTATGCAGAAATACGATTTTTAAGATTATTTTTGAAAAATAATAATCAAGATAAAATAGTTTGATTGATATTTTTCTATAATTCTAGCAGATAGCCTATTTGTTTCTCTCCAGCTGGGGTCGGCACATTCGAAAACAATTTTGGTTCGGATCGGCGGACCTGCCGAAAAAATTGGATCGGATCGGTGGGACGATTTGAAATAAGGAATTTCAAAAATAAAAAATATGTTTTAATGTGTTCAAATCTTTCTGCCATAAAAAGCAAAAAAAATGCATTAACCTTCAAAGCGCGATCGCTAAGAGTGCACCATTTTTTATATTTGCCAATGTATTTTTTATGCTCATATCCCTTTATACTTTTTGGTTAGAATGCGTAGCCACAACGTTGAAATCACACGTTAAAGGGAGTAGTATCTACGCATTCTAACCAAAAAGTGATAAAGGGATATTAGTTTAGTTTTGAAAATTTCAAGATGTGTCATGAACTTTTAAAGGCTACAGTGCAGTTGGCGAAATTTCTCGGCCACCCTAGGCACAAGTTGAAGCGCTTATACTCTGATAACTACACATCCGATTAATTTTCTATTATATTAATGTAAAAGCCGAAGGCCCGAAGTTTTCAGATAATTCAGAAGATTTATAAAATATTTGAATTTATTGGTAGAAAATGCATGTCGAAAGTCATCGTTTTCATACCATGGTGTACTGAGTGAATTTGACTTTTAACCAATTTTTTTGTCCTGACATATTCTCAAAAATTATCTAAGGTTTCATAATTTTACTATTAAAATTTCAAACTATTCTCTATTTAAAAATTAATGTTGAAATATGCTCGTTTCACAGTCGAAAATTGGAAATATAATTTACCCAAAAATTTATGTGCTAAATTAATGGGAATTTAACGGAAATTTTACATCACAGCGCGTTATTTGCAGAAAAAGAAAGAAACCCACTTGGATAGAAATAAAATGAGTTTTAAGAATAGCAGAAAAACATTGTTCTTATTGATAGATAATTCGGATACTTTCCTTAAAACTGACTTCCATAAATTTTTCATATACTGAGTCAGTTGTAAAATATAACTTTTGAGCAGCTGATGATTGTTCAACTGATATTTTTGATTTTCAATTAGCAAACCCTATTTATATTTTTTTTATAAAAAGTTTGTAAAGGATTTTTATTGATAAATTGTTTAAGATTGAAAATATATTATGCCTCAAATGAGGTTTCAAGCATCCAAGGGTGAACATACAGTATGTCTTATTTTTTTGCGGAAAAATTTTAGGTGAGAGTCTCACCGTGAGACGGGAGAATTATCCCCAAATTATAGACGATTCTCAATGATATGATCCGAATCATTCTTTTTTTCGCACTTTTTTTTAGACAAGCTGTAAATGAAATAATGAAAAACAGAAATCCTCTTATCTCAGTGGCTGATTTTTCCATGACGATTTTGAATCAGATATTTCAAATTTCAACAATGGTCAGCTCTTTATTGGTCTTTCCTGTAGAGAATTTTCAGAGGAGTTTTTTCACTTATTCATTTCATTGAAATAATCATAGATTTCGGAAGCGCAGCTGTGATTTTTTCATGATTTTAAGCTTAAATCGTTTACTTCCGGGATAACTCGACTGAATCATTTTGGATAATTTTCAAATTTGATTTAAAATTTTGTATTGACGCCTGAAATTGATTGGTGGTGATTTCGAAGCTTTATCTTTTGAAGAAAGTTCCCTTTTTGCAAATTAAAAATATGTGGACAGAATAAACTAAATGTGCCACTGACAATTTCCTGATTTAAAGAATCTGAGATGGTGAAAAATAACATTTTCATTTCAAACTAGACTTTAAAAACCCTTTGAAAATGCAATTATAAAATAATAAAACTTCTTAAAAGCAAACTCAGAACATTAATTTAATTTTGAAGCCGTCTTTAAATTTTGAGGGCACTTGGAAAATTGAAAACTGAAATTTGTTCCGAATTTTTATAGCCCAAGAAAAAATATCTAAATTTTGAAATTTTTTGAAAATTCAAGGCTTCTCATCATTTTAAAATCAACTTTATTGAACTTAAAACCGAATTATTTCGGAGGGTCCCCTTGAATTCGATTGAGTAAATTTCATTTTGGCTCATCATTTTTAACGATATCGGCATTTCAAATATCCCATGTGAATTTTTTCAAAAAAATCAGGCCAGTTTGAGACTAATGAATCAACTTATGAATTTGAGAGCTCTTTATTTCGATAACTAAAGTAACGCAGAGATATATGAAAGTGAAAAAAAATTAAAGGAAATTATGCTCACACCGACTTCTCAAGCTTTGATACGCACGGTTTTGTTAATATTTATTTACATGACCAATAGGGAATTTCTAATTCAAAAGTAGTCAGTCCTAGTTTAATAGGTTTTTCATAGATTATTTTTTTGATTACAACCTAAATGTATGTTAAAAATTTTATGAAAAATTTTTCAAAGTAGGCTGAAATTGAAGCTGAAAAAATATTGATTAGGCGCATGAATAGGCATGACGGTCAAATTTCAGAGACTTTTTCGGTTTGGTCGTAATGGGATAAATTGATCTCGACATTTTTTGTTACACTTTCTTACATTTTGAGGATTAAAAGTTTTGAGCAAAATTTCAGTTATTGAAATTCGATCTTTATATTTAAATCTTATACAAACCACTTTTCTTTGGTAATTTACAACTTTTGTACCCTCCGCGATATTCAGTCAATAAAATATATATTTACGATGTTTGGGAACGTTCAAATAAAATAACATCGCATTTTTATCAAAAACAGTGTCAAATATTTTTTTTAATTTTTGACAAATCAAATTATATTAAATTTTGTTTTCTCAAAAGTAATTTCAATAAGCAAGAGATTATTTTAGTAGTGAAGTAGTTGGTTAACAATAGCAAGACATCACTAGAGAGGTGTTAAATAAATTTTCCGAGACAAACTTTTTTTGATTTGAGAAACTATCGAACTTGCTGTTTCCGTCCCAAATGAATTTCGATATGTGTCGTTGAACTTTGTCAGGAAACTCACCAAATCAAGTTTTTTGAAATATTCGATTCCTTCAGATTTTTCTTCCATAACTTTGAGTAATGTTTGAAAATAGGGCGTTTCGAACACTGGCCCGACATATCGAATTGCATCTTGATGAGACAAAGATGCAAAATTTATCATCATATCTTTATTCGGTTCAAAAATTTTTCCAGCTTGACAAGCCTAAAAAAATAAGTTGAAAGATTGTATTCTTCAAAAATTTGTATGATATAAAACCAGTGATATATAGAAATTGGTTTAACCTATGTAACGATGCGTGGTTCTCCCTAAAGGCCCAAAACTGATCAAGTTAAGTGATTTAGAAGTTGAAAATAAATCATACATATAAGTTATGTTCAAGGTCTTTTAATTTTTAGCGACCTCAATCCACCAACTTACAATTTGAGATAACCTACTTACGCGAAAAAAAATGGTTTCAACAAATGATAATTGGTGTTCGTGAAAAGGTCGTTGGTTTCCAAAACAGGGTGGATTTACTCAGAATTTGAAAAGTTGTTTTCACCCAAAAATTTGAAGTTTTTTTAGATTGTATTCAAATTACATGTGCAGATAACAATTATATGCAGTCGAAACCTACACATTTTTTGAAGTATTTTTGCGAAAGTATTTAAGCATCAAAAAAAAGTTTCTTTCTCTCGAACATGACTTGTTTTTCGAAAAGAGTTTCCACAAATGATACTTTCTTGTTCGTCAAAAATAGTTTCCCCACAGCATAATGGGTTTTTGTTAAAGTGTGATGCGTTATTATCACACAGTTATGAGTTGGCATTACAAGGGGTGTCCTTGACTTGCGAGGTTGGTGTATTGGATGGTACCGCATCGCAAACAAACCCAAAAAAAAAACTTTTTATACTTACTTTTGTATTGTCCCGTAAAATCAAAGACAAATATATATTGTAAAATGTTATGTTTATTGTTTGTTTNAAAAATATCTAAATTTTGACATTTTTGAAAAATTCAGGCTTCTCATCTGGTTTTTAAATAACTTATTGGAACTTAAAACCGGAATTATTTCGAGGGTCCCCTGAATTCGTGCGTAATAAATTTCATTGGCTCATCATTTTTTAACGTACGGCTTCAATTCCCATGTGAATTTTTTCAAAAAAATTCAGGCCAGTTGAGACTAATTGAATCAACTTATGAATTGAGAGCTCTATTTCGATAACTAAAGTAACGCAGAGATATATGAAAGTGAAAAAAAAATGAAAGGAAATTCCACACCGACTTCCAAGCTTTGATACCACGGTGTAATATTTATTTACAAAGACCAATAGGGGAATTTCTAATTCAAAAGTAGTCAGTCCCAGTTTTAATAGTTTTTCATAGATTATTTTTTTGATTACAACCTAATGTATGTTGTGAAAATTTTATTGAAAAATTTTTCAAAGTAGGCTTGAATTGGAAGTCTGAAAAAATATTTTGTTAGAGCGCTATGAATAGGCATGACGTCAAATTTCAGAGACTCTTTCGGTTTGGTCGTTAATGGGATAAATTGATCTTCGACATTTTTTGTTACACTTTTCTTACATTTTGAGGATTTAAAAGTTTTGAGCAAAATTTCAGTTATTTGAAATTCGATTTAAATTCTTATACAAACCACTGTTCTTTTGGTAATTTACAACTTTTTGACCCTCAGCGATATTCAGTCAATAAAATATATATTTAAGATGTTTGAGAACGTTCAAATAAAAATAAACAGGTCGCATTCTTATCAAAACAGTCTAAAATATTTTTTTAATTTTTGACAAATCAAATTATATTAAATTTAATTGTTTTTCTCAAAAGTTTAATTTCAATAAGCAAGAGATTATTTTAAGTAGTTGAGTAGTTGGTTAACAATAAGCAAGCATCACTAGAGACGGTGTTAAATTAAATTTTCCGAGACAAACTTTTTTTGATTGAGAAACTATCGAACTTGCTGTTTCCGTCCCAAATGAATTTTCGATATGCTGTCGTTGACTTTGTCAGGAAATCACCAAATCAAGTTTTTTGAAAAATTCGTTCCTGTCAGATTTTTCTTCCATAACTTTGGTAATGTTTTTTGAAATAGGGGCCGTTTCGAACACTGGGCCCGACATATCGATTGCATCTTGATGAGAAAAGATGCAAAATTTATCATCATATCTTTATTCGGTTCAAAAATTTGTTCTCCAGCTTTGACAAGCCCTTAAAAAATTAGTTGAAAGATGTATTTCCAAAAATTTATATTGATATTAACTAGTGATATTAAAAAAATTTGGTGTTAGACTACCTATTCTACGATGGGGGTAAACCGAATTGCGGGTGACGTTTTTTGAGACCGAGGACATTTTAGCACGACGGCGCGGCGAATTGACTTTTTGAAAGCGCCTTTTCGCACAGCGGCGACTACTGTGGTAAAAACAAATTTAAACAAATGATTTTTATCTTGTTATAATTGCGTTGGGTATTTAAGGTTGTATACTTATTTTCAATGATAAAAATACTATTATACAATTTATTTGAAATAAATGAAGAAAAAATATTCAAAATGAATAAAGTAATATTTAATTAATTTACAAGATTATAGAGAATATTTGCCAATTCTTCGTCCCTCAGTGGTGATGACTAGGGCGTCACCGGTCGATTCGACTCAGAAAAAAAATGTCGAAACTGAGAATTTTCAGTACTCCTATCGTCTTCCTTGGTTAATTTTGGATGCAAAAAACTGGCAAATTTTCCAGATACGGTATCTGAGATACCCTTTATTCTCTATTTTGCTCGCCGGTGACGCCCTAGTGATGACAGGCGAAATATTTGAACAAAAGCGGAGATTGATATTTTCAAATTATTGTGATATTTCCCAATTTCGTATGCTATAGTAGATCTTAGAGCTGAGTTGCCGGTTTGATCATTAATTTGATTTTGTCTGTAAAAAGTACCGAGTTTTTTCCATTATTTTTCGTTTTAAGTCAATAATCATCTTTTTTTGGTTTTATTTTGAATTCCGCCGGACAATTGCTTCTTTTGTTTTTGCGATACATTACAGTATAAATTCAGATCATTCATCGTTGACGATTATTTTTTTATGGTACTATAAAGTTTACCATCTTTCTTCAGTATGAAAAATGACATTTATCTCGTCGCCCATTACTCGTATATAAAAATTTTTCACGAGTTCCTTCAATTTTTGAGGGTTCCGGATTCATTAATATGTTGGATAATGATTATGATCATTATGTTCCATTTTGATATTCATAAGTTTATTTTTAAAATCTTATATAGCCTGAAAAATAGCACTTTATTGGCCAAAATGAGCATGTGCATATGTCCAAAATATTTTTTTTCGGTGTGGACTAGAAAAATATACGTATCGTATCACGCCGTTTTACCCCTTTCCGTTTTTAAAGTTATCTGCATATTCTGAGAATCAATTAATAAATTGATAATATTGGATCTTTTTTCTCGAACTTATAAATTTATCAGATTTCGATTATCTGCAAAATATTTTGCGATCTGGCGCAATTAAAATGTTTATTTGTTTGCTCGGGTCATCCGCCGCTTGCGAAAGGCCTCTTTCAAAAACGTCAAATTCACCGCCGGCAGTGCGAATTGCCTCGGTCTCAAAAAAACGGTCCAGTTGCAATTGGTAGCCCCGTTCTACGATGCGTGGTTCTCCCTGAAGTTCCCAAAACGTTATCAATTAAGTTTGATTTAGAACTTGAAACATGAATCATACATATAAGTTTATGTCAAGGTCTTTTAATTTAACGACCTTTTAATACACCAACTTACAATTTGAGTAACTTACTTACGCGAAAAATAATGGTTTTCAACCAAATGAAATTAGTTTTCGTTGAAAAGGTCGTGGTTTCCAAACAGGGTGGATTTACTCAGGAATTTGAAAAGTTGTTTAGCATCAAAACTAAGCATCAATAAAAAAATTTTCGTTCTCTCGAACATTGACTTGTTTTTTCAAAAAGAGTTTCACCAAATGATACTTTCTTGTTTGTCAAAATGGTTTCTCCAAAAGCATTGAATTGGTTTCCGTTTTAAGTGTGATGCTTATTATCACACAGTTATGGTTGGCATTCACAAGGGGTGTCCTTGAACTTGCGAGGTTGGTATTGGATGGTACCGCTTTTGCAAACAAACCCAAAAAAAACACTTTTATACTTACTTTGACAGTATAAGCATCCAATTGATCATATTGTACACGGTGGGTGTTTTCAACGAGCTCGATAGAGTGTTACACCAACTCCGGCAAGCCAGAGGTATTTGTCTGGCTTTGACTTGGCTTGGCTGACCAACGAAACAAAATCTGTCACTCCTGCGTGTGACTAATTGGCCAAATCGATGGTTCATACGTCATCAGTTTAGTGACAACGTAGATGTTTTTTTGCCATTAGACTATGGGCCATAGTTCCATGATACCGTTAAGATAAAAACGAAATACGAATGTAAAAATGAGTGTCGGTACATTATTTGAAACGATATTACGGTTATTTCATAATGAATCAAATTTTCAAAAACTTGAAACAGAACAAGGACTCTAGAATTTTTGTCATTTTCAAAATAAGCAAATTTTACTTTTTTTTGCGCTCCCCTGAGAACCAAAACATCGTAAACCAGAATTCGAAGGGCTCCCAAGGCCATCAACGAATCGGTTAATTGATTGCTATATGTATTATTATACGTATATTACATTGTGTATTGGTGAAATTTTCATGCGCACTAACTTTTTTTTACTCCCTTATATTACAATTTAAAATTTACCTGATAAACATTAACAATTGGAATAGCTTTGGTAAATTTTCAGATCGGGGTCGAATTTCATCAAGCTTTTCTTCGGAGTTTATCAATTGTTTGGGAGAAATATTGTAATTAGAGTCATCAGTGAGCACAAGCGATCTTAATATTTAACGATTATTTTGCATATTTAACGAAAAAATCCCAAAGGTTAAACATGAGTACCCTTTTTCATTATCTTTCTAAGATTGACTATCTCAGATAGTCCACCTTGTTAAACGGAGTTTGGTGAGTTTTTTAGATTTTTTAAAATGTCTTTTGAAACGATCGTTCATGCACCGAATAGAGTTCTGAATAGACTATTCAATGATTGTGATTCATTAAAATTGTACATTAGTTTTTTAAAGATAAAAACCTGGCAATTCACCTTTTAGCTGGATTTGAATGACAACTTAAAATCAGCATTACTAATCCAATCTTTGGATTTTCTTTAATAGTTTCATATAGCTGTTCAAATAATTCATCTACGTCATCAGTACTTGCATCACATTCATCATGATGATGAATTTTGTTTCCCGCACTTTCCAGATTTTCGTTGAACTTTTTGAAAAACTTTTTCATCTTTATTTTTGTTTTTTTTTTCTATTCTTATAGTGAGAAATTTTTTTAAAATTTTACAAAGTGAACTTTCAATTATTGGGTTTAACTTTCGGCCAAAAATTTTGACAATTCCTTGAATTTGACTAAGACATTTTTGAAAATTGTATAATACAATGGTGAATCACCATTGGTGATATTGTATTGTAAATTGTTGTGAACAATTTGATGCTCTGAATTTGAAAAACCACGATTTGTATTGTTTAACACAAAATTTTAGCACGAATGGGTAAATTCTACCAATTTCTGAGTCCTCTAGTCATTTTTTTCGGACAAAATTTTCATATAATTTGGCTTATAACTGAGTACAAATATTTAGAAAAAAATAAATTTACAAAATGGTCCCAATCATATTAGTATTTCAAATGTTTTTTACAAAAACAGATAATGAAAACATTTCAGTAAAGTCAAAAAGCAATATAAAAATGGTTCAATTCGGACAATTAATTTCATTGTATTATTAACTGGATATTTGTGCTCAGTTTGAGCTATCTAAGAATTTAATCGGATCAGTCGTTTTCAAAAGCCGAATTATATACAAATTTTGGCTTACAAAAAATGACAAGAGGTCCACGTAATCGATATGATAAAAGGTCGCAAGAGGTATATTTTAAAAATTTGATCTGTTTTTCTAGCGTCCCTTCGACACATAAACGATAACCGGTAATGATGTTTAACCGGGTGGTCGTTGTGCTCTGTATCGTGAGACCTAAACCGGAAAAGGTTCAGCTCCCGTTTACAAAAATAAACAATAAGTCAGCACTTGATTTGCGGTTTTCAGAGTTGGATAACTTATATTATGAAAAGTTGGCCTTAAAATTTTTTTTTTTGAAAAATAAACTAAAAGAATTTGTGATCTTAAAATGGCCAGAAATAATTCTCCGTAGAATGGGCTAATAAAATCGGTACCCATTTTTGCCATCTGTAATTCCTCATTTCAAATGGTATTTTAAAGAACAAATGATATCATAGGATTCTTTTGGTTTACTTATGTCGAAATAAATATCAATGAAACAACAAATCAGTCCAAAAAGTGCGCAAAACTATTTTATAACTTCTTACTCTTATTGGGAAACCATTTGATTACAATAAAAAAATATTTAGGCTCACTTTCCTTGCACCACCTTTGTTCTTACCATTTTCTCTACATTCAGATTGAACATTTAATAATAACGTTGCAATTTCTCCTGTAGCAGGATATTCATCTTTGGGATCACGCATGTTTTCTGGCGCCGCAGTTGTTAAATTCTTTTGAATTCCAGTTTTTATTGTTGCACCATCTTCAGTCTAAAAATGTCTATTTATGAAAAAGCTTCGGCGTAGACTTTTAATTGTGAAATATTTGTCAACCTCACGGTTTTTTCTATTTTAACGTGTGAGAAATAAATTAGAAACAGATTAATTTTTCTTTATGGAATCTTCATATATGGATTACCCGCCCTCAGAGTACAAATTCTAAATATTTGAAAAATGTGGAATCTGAGCATTTGATTGGTTTATCCTTTATTTATCTGATCAATGAGATCGGCCTATTCCGCAATCAAGGGTTTCGATTGGGTGCTAATATCTTGCGTTGTTTGTATGATTCAAATATTTAGGATTTGTACTTTGAGTGCGGGTAATCCATATATTTATAGATCTGCTCTGTTTCTCATTTATTTCTTATAAACTGACTTGGTGAAACTCAAAAATTAATGTGAATAAATCTGAAAATAAATTTGAATCTCAATTTGAAAATAAGTTTCGAAAAATTTAAAATATTGTCAAAAATAAGTTTATGGATTATTTTTCTTATTCAGATGAAAGTAAATAAAAATATTATTTTTTATTATTGAATAAATTTGAAAACATATTATCTAAAGGATCATGAATCATGATTCATGATAAACTTGAAAGTGCAAAAAGTGTACAGTTCACACATTTAAATATAATTTGAATATAAATGCCAAAACCAATCGAAAATCAAATATCTGGTAAATTAAATTTAACTCGTACTGCTAAATTCTGCCTACTGACTTCTGTAACCAGGCTGTAAGCCGCAAACGTTTTCAATTTTAACTTCAAACAAATGGTTCAAATCAGACCTATGAAATTTTTAACATCAATATGAATATAAGATTTATTATTACAGCTTAGCCTCTCCCCAACCATAGTGCCGCTCAGTAGTTAATAGGGTGTGCATAACGTT
>SCLH01000302.1:410290-426576 GCA_004367855.1 Oikopleura vanhoeffeni | reverse complement strand
GAAAAAGCTGTTACCGATATTTGCAAAAAAAATTTGTTGCTGAAAATGCCATACTTCTTTAAAATTTAAAACATCACTCTCACTATTTACCAAAATTAAATCAAAAACTTTCAGCCATTTTTCTCACACCATTTTTTCACCATGACAAAAGTCTTATTTTTGACAAGTTATTTTTGTTTTCGAGCTTTCAACTATGCGATAAATTACATAAGTTTTATTCCCTAGTTCCTAAATATTTATATTCTGGCTTGACTGACGGGAAAGTTATATCGCGTTAAAATCAAGGCTTGGTTCTGTAGTTATATCCGTGTCATTTGAAGAACTTTTGATTTCTTCTTTCACTATTGTGTGACGTAAACGGACTGGATTGGAGGCCAGTGCGATTCCTTCAATGAGGCTAAAAAAATCGTTGATGCATATGTTCTGGGAAATCATGAATAAAAATACTCTGTATTGTGACAAATTTCAAAAAATTTTACAAGCGAAATTGTTCGCAAAATAAAAACCGCTTTTTAAAATTGCTGTCTTTGTAGCATGGAATTTTTAAGATTAAAATAATTTCCTTATTGTTTTCACCTGTTGAGCACCCGGCCGGATTCCGATTGTGAATATTCTTTTCGATTCTTTGTGGGATGCTACAAAATCAATTACTTCGGCTGTGTTTTGAGACTGCCCATCAGTAAATGAGGTTTTACCTTGCGGACTTCACACGCAGTTCAACCTTCAAATAGCTAAAAATCATAAATTATTTTTATTTGGTCTGAAAATCCAAGCATTATACCCACCAATCTTTATCAAATATGAAGTCTTTTTCCACGATCCCGGATTAATCGTAAATTAATTATTTTATTGAAATTCTGTCTAGCCACAAGTTACTAAGTAATCCTTTTTACACCGGTGTCGCATACTTGAAATTTTTTGGTCGTATTGATTGAACATCTCCGAAATATTGAAGGAATGCGGTTTTTAAGTTCTCCAAAAAATGGAACTGCATCGTTGCCTTGTTCAAAAATTGAATCAGATTGGTCAGCCTTGTCAATCTGGCGTGAATCGGTTTCACATACGATTAATCGACTCCTGCTTTTGGTTTATTTGTTAAAAATGATCAAAAAAATTTTCTGTTCACACTGATGATATTTAGGTAGCCTGGTCCAGCTGATACAAAATATGTGAACTACCTTAATTATCAATAGTTAGATACGATAAGATCCAATTTTTGTCGAGTCCTGGTCAAATTTATGATTTTTACTCTCTCTAAAGGGGCTTACAAATTTTCCAGTGGCCACCAAGTGGCTTCCATTCTTCACAGGTTTGCTTCTCAATATTACTTCAGTATAACGTCTTAGGCGGTTCCCAGAGGATACTATCATTTTGAACCAAATTGGATACATATTAAAAAAGCAGTTTGCTGGATTTGCTGTATTAAGGACAAAGACACTGTTTAGCCTGCCGCATGAGTGATCCACTCATGAACCGGATCGGTCTATTTATAAACAGTACTCTTTTCACGGATCAAATCTAGAAATAACATTCTTTGTGCTAATAAGTTGGTGCAATTGGCCATTATCGCAATTCTTTTGCGCATTTTCTGGACAAACACTTTTATTTTAATATCGTGTAAATTCAAGACCTAGATCAAAGAAACACTTTTTAAGATTGGTCAAAAAACCATTAGATTGTATTTTTATGATTTCAAAAATTTGTGCCTTATTTTAAATTTTCCAGTGTGAAATTCTGTAAAAAAGTACCTTATCGATTAAACTCCTTACGAACGAGTATTACTTTTCGAATTTATATAATTAGTTGTGTAGGCGTCGAATTATTATGACTCGAAATTAATCCCTCGATTTTCGATCTTTTTTTTATTTTTTTTAGACATCTCTGGTTTTTTCTCATTCTCACGCCAATTTGAGGTGGTTTTCAACTATAAATAATCAAAAAACATAAAAATTTAATTCAAAATAAACCTTATTATTAACATTTTCTTCGGCTTATCTGAAAACAAAGTCGAAAAGTTTTTCAGAAAAGATATTTTTCAAAAAATTTTTTCACACAGTTCAACCAACTTTTCAAGATTATCCCTTCGTTTATGACGATATCCGCAAAAGATGCCTTGTTGCGCGTCATACCCAATTATAATCTGGATATCTTGTAAATGCCCCTTAATATATATTTTAATAAAAATTTTTTCTAAAATTTTCCATAAAAATATCCGAGCCTAGTTGTTCTTTTCTATACTGTTTCCTAAAATATCTTGAATTTCTTTGCATTCATCAAGAATATTTGGGAAATATTTGCGTGTCAAGATAAATTGATTCATTTCTGACGTGATCATTTTCAAATGTATCAGAAAACCATTCCGACTGTAAACTGTTTCCAATTTCTTTGCCCTCGGCAATATCACATTGTACAGCTCGATATCTTCTGGAAAATCTTTAATTCTTTAAAATGAGGATTGCAAATTATTTTTGGTTGATTTCTAACTATTTCTGTTTCATATCTGTCGGAGAAATTTTTGCGAAAGTACCCGATAGACCAAGAAATGCTTTGTATTTTTTGACCGAGTCAATTCTTAACATATCGCATCTGGTACAGTCGATAACCCTCGAAAATTTTTCCTTGATGTTTTGTATACATTGTTATCGGATTGCTTCGAAATCAGTCATTTCGAATGACCTCAGCAATAGCCCCTATTTCACACTTTATAAGTATTCCGCCCTGAATTAGGAAACGTAGTGCTGTTTTTCAGTAGTAGGGCCGGGATATTCACAAAAGCGTTATTAGGGATATATAAACGTAATAACGCAAAAAACAATTCAGCTTGAACCTATCTGATATTTTCAAGATTTTGACTTACTGCAAATACTAACCAATTGATTTTCAGACAGAAGATAAGAAAGTTTAAAATTTTAATGGAATCTTTCATCAAATATAGAATCCATCATGATTATGCGTTATTACCCCTAATAAATTATGGCCCTCACCCAAAAGATTTGGTCCCCTCAAAAAAAAACGTGGGCGTGAGAAAACGCGCGTCATTTGAAACGAGTCATCCAATTCCTCTTAGTTCTCTAAATAGCTCAATTTAGCACAATTATCTAATTAATATACAATTAAGAAATTGTGTTTAAGCACCATTGTTTTTTAGATTACTGAAATTGTTTAATTATTCCGTAGTTCTTTGCGTTAAAAAATAGAAAGAAAGTCTGAGAAAAAAAAAAAAATGATCTGATTTCGAACCAATTTTTTATTTGTATTATTGACTAGATATTGTGCACCGTTTGAACTATCTATGAACCGAATCGGCTGAGAAGTCGTTTTTGAAAACCCTTGTTTTTCTAACTTCCGTGTTTTTTGACCGGACCAAATCTTTGTGAGCGAGGCAATAAAGGGATATGAAAATAAATAAAAATTGCATTGTGGAGAAATTCATAAATTATTTTCCGCGATAAATCTTGTTTGAGAAGCTTAATGTCATCATTTTAAATAAAGTCAAGTGATTAAAATTGGATTTGTTTAGCATGAAAAGGGTAAATGTGATTTATTCATTGTTACAAATGCTCCTGCTCCCGTGACCTTGTTGCTCGACAATGTTTTGACCTAAATAATTATTTTCATCTAACCAGCGAGAATTTTCAAACTTGACACTTCTTGAGAAATATCGTTCAGCAATTTTGTAAAGAAATATTTGCCTCGTTATTTTAGATTTTAATTCTAAACTGGTCTAACAACATCATTGAATGCAGAAAACATCATAAGTTTAATGGTGATCCTGCTCGCTCAAAGTCCAACGATGATTATTTTTATCCAGCCAAAACTATAGTTACTAAATTTTACCTTCTTTCTTATTATCATAATTTTGTTGCGAAGTAATACCAAACGATCAGACATTTCAACCGCAAAATTTTTTCAACTCACCCGAATTCACACAAATATTTTTCGTTTTCTAAGCACTTATACAGTATTTGTTTTACTCTTGCCGTCAGAAAAAGTTTCTTGAATAAATAACCTGCTTTGATTCCTAATAAATATTCCAAATACAGTGTTACCACAAATTGCCAACAAAAGCTGCCCAAAACAACTGGAGCGATTCGTTAACTTGGTGATATATCCCTTTAGACACCTTTTGGTCACTCTGAGAGTGCGAGCTGAGGGAGCAATCCTATGACTCCTAAGACCCCTTCTAGCCACTATGAGGCGCGCTTTTACAGCCAACACCTCTCAGATTAACCAAAAGGTGTTAAAGGGATATTTTTAGAAAATTTCGATTTGGTTTATGATCGGAAATAGATAAGATTTTTCCTTAAACTGAGCGATTTTTTGATAACTCTCTATATCCCTTATCACTTTTTTGGTTAGATATGCGTAGCCACTACTTCTTTTACGTGTGCATTTTAACGTTGTGTGGTTACGCATAACCAAAGTTGATAAAAGGATATTCCTTATTACCAATGGTATATAATGCTGTCAGGAAATTTTTCTAGCCTAAAAATATACTTAGAAAAATCTCCAACAGCATTTTCTAACTGTAGTTTGATAAAGAATATTTAGTTATCATCATTCATATTTTCTGTAATATTTTTTTTTCGTATTAACAGGAGTTACGTTTTGTAAGAAAAATTAAATTGTTCATATTCATTTTACAATAAAAATGCTCCTATTATTTAAATTTTGCACAAATACATTTGAAAATTTTTCTCGAAAATCTAAATTTCAATTATCTGAATTGTTTAAACAAGTTTGGCTGTAGTTTGCCAAAACAAAAAAAACAACGTGATTTTTTCGTCTTTGGTATTGTTAATAATGTATTTTTTATTTCATACATGTAACATGTTAAGGCAAAAGTTTTTGGTCGAAAATTTTTCGGATTTTTCCTGTACAATGACTGCATTCTTTTTGTAACATATCTGGTCTACATTTTTAAGACTGGTTCTCAGTTAAATGCTGAATATTCAATTGGTCAAAATATTTTTTTTTGCATATTAGCGCAAACTTTTGGGTGCACCCGACCTTTGATAATCCATTGACCATTTTGCTTACATATTCTAATGGCTTTTATTTCTCTGATTTTTCGATCTTGTAATTCTTATTATTTCCAGTTTACTTTCCCAAAAACCTTGTGTGCAGGCGGATTGATTCGATATAAATTTTGTTTGAAAATCTGAGAAAAATAATATAAGGTCAAACATATTGTGTATTTTGGAGCAAGTATTCCTCTAGATAAAATCGCTTTTTGTGGAGTCATTTGGATATGGAGCTTCAGATATTTCTTCCTGGCTAAACAAACAATTCACATAAATAGTTTCAAAAAAATTACATTGAATAAAATAGCGCCTTTTTATAGTGAAAATCCGCCTTACGTATTTAAATCCTTTTACTGGGCACGCTGAAGTTAAACCAAAGTCCAATACTGTTTAGCTGTACTTCAAATTTCAAAATTATTGGTGCGCTTCCAAAAAGATTTTCCAATTTTTTTTTGTATTTTTTCAAAAGTCAAAAATTAACAATATTTTCTGCTAAATAACTTTCACTACTCAAGCTGCGAATAAATCCAGGTTAATCGATCCAAAGAGCTATAAAACAAAATTTAAAGTATTGCAAATAAAGGAACAAGTATTTAGTGTTTGATCAATGCTCAGCCAGAGCTAGGCTCAACATATAAGTTGATTTTTAAATTAATTATACATTATGAATCTCACCCTGTATTTGACGATTGAATCAAACAAGTACTAAATAATCTGCGTTCCTGTGGATATGCCACACTTCAAAATGTTATTTTAAGATACTTTGTTTCGATCGAAAGCTCATTAAACATGTGGTTTATAAGTGGAGATGATTGGCTGATTATCGAACTTGCATGCTTAAATTGAGCAACATTGAAATTAACTTCCCATCCGCATTCAGGATAGATACCTCATATTTGTTTTGTTAGGTAAAACTTGTGTTAATAGGCTGTATAATTTGGCCCTTTCCTAGATTTATTTATTTTTCGATCGCATTGTTGCGAAGATCCTCTTCCTGCAGTTCCATGAAATATTTCAAATTCAACTTTGAGCCGAGCAATCACTGCTCTCAGCTGGCCAATTACTGTAATAACGAATCTCGAGCGTTGTCGTCTAAATCACGCAAAAGAACTACAGCTTTTAATGTTTATATTAAGTATAAATAAATATTAACCTTGCATTTTAAGGGGATAACGACCGTGAGGCTGTTATCTCGAGACTCAGAAGTTGAAAGAAGCTTAATTTTAGTGCATTGTCATTTTCGATGGCTGGTTTGGCTTCCAGAAATATAAAATAAAAATTTTCGATGTGTCAAAACTTTTTCAAAATTTTCTATATTTTCAAAAGTTTTGTTTTCCTTTAAGGTATGGTTGGTTCCTAATTTGACATATTCTCGAGTAAAATATTAGCCGAACAGGCCTCGAGGATATAATTCAGATAGCCAGTTTTGAAGAACTAGCCTTCAACTGCGAAAAAAAGTGCCAAACTTTTTTCATGAATACACTTCCCCAGACACGATTAGCGAAACAAGGAAGACTAATCCAAAACCGAAATCCCTACTCCTCTGAGGTTATATTTCGAAATAAACCTAAATTTTAATTATAACCTGATAATTTAGTTATACAAAAACTTTACAGAGCGTTTTTTGGTCGATAAGTGCTATATTTTCCTGAACATTGCAAAAACCACCGTTTTTTGGGAACATTACGCCTCAAAACCTTACTCCTCCCAGCGTTAAAATTTGCAAATTAGCTCCAAAATTTTTGCGTAAAGCTAAGTTCAGAACAAATAGAGTTTACTAGTGGTCGTTTTTTTTGCAATTTCGATCCCAAACTCAAAATCTGAATTTTCAAAGTCACTGTGAAAAAATTTCCCGAAAAAAAAAAATGTCCGCTGCTTGATTTTTTTTCGAAAGTAGTTTGGCTCAAAAGAAAGCTGAGGAAACACCCTTGAAGAGAATAGTTGGCTTACGGCACCCGATATTTTGAATTTTAGTGGTCAAATTGGACACAAACTTATTTTTTGAACATAATTTTGAGAAAAATACTTTAGAAAAAAAATCGAAAAAACGCCAAAATTTCGAAATTTTTTTTTTTGTTTCTTATTTTGGTTGTTTTGTGCTTTTTAAAACTCAACGACTTGATTGGCTCATTTTTTGACATAATAACTGTATGAAAATGTAGGAACCCACCATACCCTTAACCCTTGTGAGCATTATAAAAAAAGTTCCGCCAAGCACCAGAGCCACAATTTGTGCTCTACTTTTAATGTTGTTTAACAGAGAAGCTTTACTGGCAGTGGAAGTTCAATTTTTCTGCGTTAGGAAGTGAGAGGTAATATTTTCGGAACGACATTTATATTCTGGAATTTCAATTTTTAGTTCTAGAAAACATAGTGAGAAAAGCAACGGTATCACCTATCACGATGTAGCACGTCCCAGTGTTCTTCACAAGTGACCTTTCCGTTTAGAAAAACGATGCATAAGTATCTGGCCTACGTCATCTCTTTGTCCGCTTGATTTATATCTCATGTATCAAAAGTTCATTTAATATAAGTCAAAAATTTTGATGGAAAAATCATAATTTTCGATAAAAATGTTTATTTTTCCGATATAAAGCCATTATTACAATTTTTTATTATTGTCAAGTATATATGGTAATGGAAGTACAACTGTTGACAGCTTTTGATTGCCTTAAATTCACTATCCATTATAATTAAATTTTTTTCATGGATTACTTGAAGTGAAATTTAGAAATTTCACTACCGAAAAAAAATATCTGCCCGCCAGTTTAAAACTGTTTTGCATGCACAAAACGCCTTTGGCTAAAAAACTGGCTATCTGCACACTGTATTTATGTCTAGTTCTGAAATAATTTTTTCAGAAGTGAAACATAGCGCGAAAATTCTTATTAACATCAACACCCCGTAATTCTGCTCGAACCAAACATTCGAAAAAAAATTTTCAATTATTTGCGGAACCGAATCAAAATTCTTTTTAATGTGTTGAAACGAAAAGATTCTACGCTTCTGTTTATGCCATTTTTGAATAGATTTAGGTTATGCTGGAGCCACAATTGTTGGCTCTTGTCTCACAAGGGATTAACCGCACTGTATCTTTTGAGCGTTATAACTTTTTTGCTCTAATTTTGTTGCATTAGATCACTTGTGGATTAGATCTTGAACATGCCAAATAAAAAATAAAATTTCGAAAAAAATTACCCGATATTTTACTCAGATCCAGAAATTTGGGTGTAACCGACGGAGGCTGTTTCTCGAGACTAGAAGTGATAGAAAGCCTGATTTTATGCCATTTATGATTTTTTGTTAACGGGTAAAAAAATCGCATAAAAAAAATTTTCCGAATTTTGCATAATAATGGAATTTTTTCTAAGTATGTATTTTCATGGTAATTAACTTTTTCTCTCTGTTTTTTTTATCGTGATCTAGACATTGGATTCTCATATTTTTACAACTCTAATTTCGTATTTAGTACAACTTACTGACAAAAATGTATCAAAAATTTATGAGTTTCTTACTCAAAAAAGTTTTGGAAATTTTTCTTCAAAATCCTATTTTTTGACGAATTTTGAGGGTGAATAACTTTGAGTGCCTCTAAAAGCTTAATGAGAAAAAAAATAAAAAAACTCTTTGTACACCGCCTTCGCTTTGCCACTTTAAAGAAGTGCTTTTCTTTCAAAAAAAAATCGATATTGTTCGACTAAATGAAATGGGGTCAGCGAACATGTGCAAAACACCGAATTTATTTGGAAATTCTCTAAATAACAAGAAATTCAAGAAAACAGGCTTTGTACGGCTTTAGGATGCTCACAATAAGTTTTATACTGAAAAAAATTTTTTTGATATCCAGGAGCTAGATGAAATGGTTCCAAAAAAATCGGAAAAAATCACTTTTTTGGACCGGTATACACGCGCGCGGGCAGGTCCGGTCATACACAAAAACTTTTGACGACCTTTTATCAAAAATTCAAACAATATCATCCTAGAATCCGAAGTTTGAACTCATAACTTGAATTGCGTTTAGGCTCAGGACTAACGCTTTAAAATCAGTAAAACCCGTCCGGTTACCCCTTAAAGAAAATTTTAAATAATAAAACAAATCAAAGTATGATTAATATTGATTTATCATCCCTTGGCTTTCCACAATACAAATAAGACAAAGAAAAATTTTTAGCTCATGTTCAGCAAAAAAAGTACATGTTGCAAAAATAAGGCGGTCGAAATGCAGTATTTTGAAAAAATATATCCCTTACGAGAAAGATAATTATCTAGATTCTAGTTTGTCAAGTACATTATGTACGTAAGTATACCAATCTACTAGACCTAACTAGGAAATATCTATTCTTCTCGTAAACGGATTATGATTTATAGTGTTATTATAGATTTCGTTCTGATTTAATCTAGGGTCATTAAACGTTTTACAAATACGGAAATTAAAAAAATGAATTTTTGGGATCCGAGAAAATCTGCTTCCTTGATTTCAATGCACGAATTAATTTTTAATTAAACGTTCCTTACATGTTCGCGACCAGTTTCAAATTTTAGCTCTTGCCGCAGTTTTCCTCCATTAATTTGCACATTACTTATGCTTATTTTGGATGATTTTGATCTGAATCAAAGCTTCGAAATTGTGCACTTTTGCATTACTATGAACGTGGGTAAAAAAATTTGGAAATCTGTGACGAAACTTCTGATTAAAAATATTTCAAAATTTTAAAAAAGTGACATTTTCTGATTTTTTAAGTGTTAAACTCTCAAGCGCTGAAATTGACGCTCGCTGGATGAATCTTTCACGGTGACGATCTTTACTCCGAAATAGTGTAATGATTTTCAGCCATGAGGGCCCAGATATTGGAGTTATGATCAAATTTAAGTTGCAAAACCTTGAGGATGACGGTAAAGAATATGGTCATAATTGATGAATCATTTATCATGTGGTATAAATAGCAACTAGAAAACCTGGCGATTAATTTTTAATATAATGCTTAAAACTTTATTTGAAACCGTTTTATTTCAATTTGAAAATAAATTGGCGAAGTTTATTTCATTCTATGGAAAATGAATTATGAATTACCAAATTGTGATCTGTACAAAACTCATCGTGGAACCGTTAACCGTGTGCGTAGATTTAAGTTATTTTAAACAAGAAATGAGAGGAGAAATGTTCACCGCCTCAAAAAATAGCTCCCCGATAGTATGTAGTTAATCTTTGAGGTATTTCTGTCCAATTCCTGAATTAAAAAATGTCCTCATTTAAACAAAAAAACTCACGTTGGTGGACATCTAGCATCAGTGGAGTGAAAAGAAGGTTTTTTTTTACTATGCAAATTTTGTTTGATTTATATAATATTGATCACATATTATCTAGCTGTCATTTGTTCCAATTTGGAATAAATCGAAAATTTGCATACTTGCTGCATGAATATCCGGCAAATGTTGCTCATCGTCTAAACTTCATTCTGAAATATGCAATTTAAACCACAACACTTTCGGGAAAAGCTATCACTTCCAAAAATTTGTTCATTTTTTTTACGTTCAATCAGTTGAATTTATAAATCAGACGATTTTAAAAATAGAATATGAATTGTGGTTATTTTGTCGGAACTGTTTTGCAGTCATTTACAGCACTGAGATGGTTTTAAGTTTTTCGAATTTTTAAGTCGGTTAAAAAGAGAAAAGTGATCTTTTAACCCTAAAGACTCCATGGAGTTTAACATTCCGGGTTCAATCAGCTGACTCGAAGCGGAAGGTTTCTCTTAGACACGAAAACATTAAGATCGTTCCCTTATATGATCAAATTCTTCTGTCACCAGCATTTTAACTCTTCATGACATGACTCGAAAACTAAATGGTTCTCTGTATCACCTCCCAATCCGTTTTGTGAATCTCAAAACCAAATAAAATGAAATTATTTTCAAATTCAATTACTTTCCAGTGTTCAATTTATATATGTAAACGTTATTGATTGAAATATAATGTAATCAATAATTCTATAAGTAATTTTTTTTCTCTCGTAAGCTCTAACTACATGTTTAATTTAGACATTAGGAACAAATTAGGGATCCTTATAAATAATAATCATATTATTGAAATTTAGGCTAATCTAAGACGACGGTTAAAAGAAAGAAATTTAAAAGTAAAAATGGCGTCCGATTTTGTAGCGCAATATTAGAGAATTTTAGTGTCATTTTGATCTCTATTTGAAATTTTTCTCATGTACTCTCTGGCTCCACGCCGTCTATGTCAAATTTGACCAATGGTTGTATAATATTGTTTTTCTGTGTTTTTCGTGTGTTTTATTGTTGTTCAACATCATGCAGACACGAGTAACGCAAAGGTCAAATTTTGATTCTTATCGTTTTCTCGAACATACATAACTTAAAAAATTCTGTGACTCAAATTACTGAAAAAATTCTCTACAAGTATGCGCGAATAATAGTCCGTAACCATAAATGGACTTTCAAATTTCTTATAAAATCGTTTATGGTATTTTTCTCGATGAGTCACTAAAATTTCTTCTGAGACATGGATTCCAGTCAAAATGCCTAATTTTCGATAAATATCTATTTTATCTCAAAAAAATTATTTATTAATATTTAAATACAAAAGCTGATAGTCGTTTACGATGGATATAAATATGGGCTTAAAAAAGGGAGAAAATTGTGAGACTTGAGACGAATGATCAGCAATATGTTGAACCATCGAAAATATGTTAACATTGAGATTTTATAATATGTTTATATAAATTACATAACATTTCCGTTCATACCGTATGTGAAATCTGCAGTTTATAATACTGAATGTATTTAACGCTTGGCGGCTCCCTAAAAACTCCCAGTATAGGCTCCAAATTCTCATTTGAGGCACAAGTAGGGTGGCCGTGGAATTTTCAAATAAAAGACAGAAAGTCCTGAAAGTTTGACATAATTTTTGCACATACCTAGACAAATTAAAGGTGAAAAAATAGTTTTTTATTTTTAACTCCATGGTGTCCAAAAACAGTTTTTTGTACCTCACGCATTTAAAAGTTTCGGGATCGCTTTCATTTTTTAATATGTTACTACTATTGATACGGCCGCGGCGCATCGATTTGCAAATTTGAAAAATGGTGCACTTGAGAAATTCGCCTCAGCCAATCAGCGAGCCGGAAACCTCAAAGTCCGTATTAATTGTCTTTCTGCTTCGAGACTATACTAGATCGACGGGGAATTTAATTTTACGTTTAATGATATCATTTTCATTTCTCTAAAATAACTACTTATGCAGAAATACGATTTTTAAGATTATTTTTGAAAAATAATAATCAAGATAAAATAGTTTGATTGATATTTTTCTATAATTCTAGCAGATAGCCTATTTGTTTCTCTCCAGCTGGGGTCGGCACATTCGAAAACAATTTTGGTTCGGATCGGCGGACCTGCCGAAAAAATTGGATCGGATCGGTGGGACGATTTGAAATAAGGAATTTCAAAAATAAAAAATATGTTTTAATGTGTTCAAATCTTTCTGCCATAAAAAGCAAAAAAAATGCATTAACCTTCAAAGCGCGATCGCTAAGAGTGCACCATTTTTTATATTTGCCAATGTATTTTTTATGCTCATATCCCTTTATACTTTTTGGTTAGAATGCGTAGCCACAACGTTGAAATCACACGTTAAAGGGAGTAGTATCTACGCATTCTAACCAAAAAGTGATAAAGGGATATTAGTTTAGTTTTGAAAATTTCAAGATGTGTCATGAACTTTTAAAGGCTACAGTGCAGTTGGCGAAATTTCTCGGCCACCCTAGGCACAAGTTGAAGCGCTTATACTCTGATAACTACACATCCGATTAATTTTCTATTATATTAATGTAAAAGCCGAAGGCCCGAAGTTTTCAGATAATTCAGAAGATTTATAAAATATTTGAATTTATTGGTAGAAAATGCATGTCGAAAGTCATCGTTTTCATACCATGGTGTACTGAGTGAATTTGACTTTTAACCAATTTTTTTGTCCTGACATATTCTCAAAAATTATCTAAGGTTTCATAATTTTACTATTAAAATTTCAAACTATTCTCTATTTAAAAATTAATGTTGAAATATGCTCGTTTCACAGTCGAAAATTGGAAATATAATTTACCCAAAAATTTATGTGCTAAATTAATGGGAATTTAACGGAAATTTTACATCACAGCGCGTTATTTGCAGAAAAAGAAAGAAACCCACTTGGATAGAAATAAAATGAGTTTTAAGAATAGCAGAAAAACATTGTTCTTATTGATAGATAATTCGGATACTTTCCTTAAAACTGACTTCCATAAATTTTTCATATACTGAGTCAGTTGTAAAATATAACTTTTGAGCAGCTGATGATTGTTCAACTGATATTTTTGATTTTCAATTAGCAAACCCTATTTATATTTTTTTTATAAAAAGTTTGTAAAGGATTTTTATTGATAAATTGTTTAAGATTGAAAATATATTATGCCTCAAATGAGGTTTCAAGCATCCAAGGGTGAACATACAGTATGTCTTATTTTTTTGCGGAAAAATTTTAGGTGAGAGTCTCACCGTGAGACGGGAGAATTATCCCCAAATTATAGACGATTCTCAATGATATGATCCGAATCATTCTTTTTTTCGCACTTTTTTTTAGACAAGCTGTAAATGAAATAATGAAAAACAGAAATCCTCTTATCTCAGTGGCTGATTTTTCCATGACGATTTTGAATCAGATATTTCAAATTTCAACAATGGTCAGCTCTTTATTGGTCTTTCCTGTAGAGAATTTTCAGAGGAGTTTTTTCACTTATTCATTTCATTGAAATAATCATAGATTTCGGAAGCGCAGCTGTGATTTTTTCATGATTTTAAGCTTAAATCGTTTACTTCCGGGATAACTCGACTGAATCATTTTGGATAATTTTCAAATTTGATTTAAAATTTTGTATTGACGCCTGAAATTGATTGGTGGTGATTTCGAAGCTTTATCTTTTGAAGAAAGTTCCCTTTTTGCAAATTAAAAATATGTGGACAGAATAAACTAAATGTGCCACTGACAATTTCCTGATTTAAAGAATCTGAGATGGTGAAAAATAACATTTTCATTTCAAACTAGACTTTAAAAACCCTTTGAAAATGCAATTATAAAATAATAAAACTTCTTAAAAGCAAACTCAGAACATTAATTTAATTTTGAAGCCGTCTTTAAATTTTGAGGGCACTTGGAAAATTGAAAACTGAAATTTGTTCCGAATTTTTATAGCCCAAGAAAAAATATCTAAATTTTGAAATTTTTTGAAAATTCAAGGCTTCTCATCATTTTAAAATCAACTTTATTGAACTTAAAACCGAATTATTTCGGAGGGTCCCCTTGAATTCGATTGAGTAAATTTCATTTTGGCTCATCATTTTTAACGATATCGGCATTTCAAATATCCCATGTGAATTTTTTCAAAAAAATCAGGCCAGTTTGAGACTAATGAATCAACTTATGAATTTGAGAGCTCTTTATTTCGATAACTAAAGTAACGCAGAGATATATGAAAGTGAAAAAAAATTAAAGGAAATTATGCTCACACCGACTTCTCAAGCTTTGATACGCACGGTTTTGTTAATATTTATTTACATGACCAATAGGGAATTTCTAATTCAAAAGTAGTCAGTCCTAGTTTAATAGGTTTTTCATAGATTATTTTTTTGAATGTATGGTAAAATTTTATTGAAAAATTTTTTTCAACAAGTAGGCTGAAATTTGGAAGCTTGAAAAAATACTTGATCTAGGCGCATGAATAGGCATGACCGGTCAAATTTCAGAGTTCGGTTTGGTCGTAATGGGATAAATTGATCTCGACATTTTTTGTTACACTTTCTTACATTTTGAGGATTAAAAGTTTTGAGCAAAATTTCAGTTATTGAAATTCGATCTTTATATTTAAATCTTATACAAACCACTTTTCTTTGGTAATTTACAACTTTTGTACCCTCCGCGATATTCAGTCAATAAAATATATATTTACGATGTTTGGGAACGTTCAAATAAAATAACATCGCATTTTTATCAAAAACAGTGTCAAATATTTTTTTTAATTTTTGACAAATCAAATTATATTAAATTTTGTTTTCTCAAAAGTAATTTCAATAAGCAAGAGATTATTTTAGTAGTGAAGTAGTTGGTTAACAATAGCAAGACATCACTAGAGAGGTGTTAAATAAATTTTCCGAGACAAACTTTTTTTGATTTGAGAAACTATCGAACTTGCTGTTTCCGTCCCAAATGAATTTCGATATGTGTCGTTGAACTTTGTCAGGAAACTCACCAAATCAAGTTTTTTGAAATATTCGATTCCTTCAGATTTTTCTTCCATAACTTTGAGTAATGTTGAAAGTTATGGCGTTGTCGAACACTGGCCCGACATATCGAATTGCATCTTGATGAGACAAAGATGCAAAATTTATCATCATATCTTTATTCGGTTCAAAAATTTTTCCAGCTTGACAAGCCTAAAAAAATAAGTTGAAAGATTGTATTCTTCAAAAATTTGTATGATATAAAACCAGTGATATATAGAAATTGGTTTAACCTATGTAACGATGCGTGGTTCTCCCTAAAGGCCCAAAACTGATCAAGTTAAGTGATTTAGAAGTTGAAAATAAATCATACATATAAGTTATGTTCAAGGTCTTTTAATTTTTAGCGACCTCAATCCACCAACTTACAATTTGAGATAACCTACTTACGCGAAAAAAAATGGTTTCAACAAATGATAATTGGTGTTCGTGAAAAGGTCGTTGGTTTCCAAAACAGGGTGGATTTACTCAGAATTTGAAAAGTTGTTTTCACCCAAAAATTTGAAGTTTTTTTAGATTGTATTCAAATTACATGTGCAGATAACAATTATATGCAGTCGAAACCTACACATTTTTTGAAGTATTTTTGCGAAAGTATTTAAGCATCAAAAAAAAGTTTCTTTCTCTCGAACATGACTTGTTTTTCGAAAAGAGTTTCCACAAATGATACTTTCTTGTTCGTCAAAAATAGTTTCCCCACAGCATAATGGGTTTTTGTTAAAGTGTGATGCGTTATTATCACACAGTTATGAGTTGGCATTACAAGGGGTGTCCTTGACTTGCGAGGTTGGTGTATTGGATGGTACCGCATCGCAAACAAACCCAAAAAAAAAACTTTTTATACTTACTTTTGTATTGTCCCGTAAAATCAAAGACAAATATATATTGTAAAATGTTATGTTTATTGTTTGTTTGAACTGTAAAAAAGTAG
>SCLH01000302.1:388357-401940 GCA_004367855.1 Oikopleura vanhoeffeni | reverse complement strand
ATAAATACCGATATATTAATTATGTTTCACAGTTTTGTGGGGAAATACAAATGTCAAAATATTTTTGGCGTTCTTTAAGTGGATAAATATGCTCTAAATCACCTCATTATTCATCATACACGGATGAAAAAAATTGTTTGCTCTTGTTGATGCTTGTTTAAATACAAACTTCTATGACTCGGGTCATCAGTGGGGATCTAACGTTTTAAGGGGGTATATCTGGATAATTTGACATATTCACGGTGCTTAGCTTCTGAAAACTAACAGGCTTATGAGAAAACCGAAAATGCGTAATTTGTAGATCTATTCTTAATCTTGGCGAAAAATGTACATCACAACAGTTATTTTTGACCATTACACGCCAATAGGTACAGTATGCGTAACAGAGGTGACGTTTTCAAATTTCAAAATCTATCTCCTCCCAGACGGTATAATCCAATTGAGCTTCAAATTGTCACAGATCACGGTAACGGTAGTATATAAATTCTTTAAATGGAGAGCTTTTTTCGATCCGGCGACTGAACAATTCTATAACGCCAAATAACGCGACGATTTTGTAACCAGTTGCAGACTTCAAAATTCTAATCTCCTCGAGGATATGTTTGCAAAATAGCTCAAATTTTTTATCAAGTATTCCTCAGAAATTTTTAAAGATAGTAGATTTTTAAGTGGAGAGCTTTTTTGCAAATTTCGAGCCTAGAACTTGAAATATATGATTTTTTTGGTCATTTTCCGACAAATTTTCCGAAAAAAACAGTGCTTCGATTTTTTCGAAAGTAGAGGCTCCAAAAGAAAGCCAGTGAAACACTGATGAGAAAGGTTGGCTTACGTCCAAGGTCATATTTTGAAGTTTTAGTGGTCAAATTCCCGAAGCGAAAACGTTATTTTTAACTTCATTCTTTTAAAACAATACTTAGAAAAAATCGAAAAAAATGGCGAAAATTTCGATTTTTGTTTTTTGAGATTGGGTATCTTAGTACACTTAATTAAGTCACCCCCGTATCATTTGGAGCATTTTTAATGCGCTCTAAGGCCTTCATTTAATCAGATCAGAATTACCCCCTTAAGTTTTCAAATACCAGTGGGTGAGACGCAATGGGGCTAACATACGGAGCTTTGCGAAAAAGTGTTGCCCATTGGTCTCACTGTTTTGCCGCATTGGTCTTCAGCCAAGGGTGTTGCCCCATTGGTGGTCCACTAGGCAATTTTTTAAATGATATACATGTATTGTCTGAAAACTTAAACACAGTTTTTCGGTAGTTTTCTTAGATTATTAAAAATTGAACAGTTATATTGTGAAATTTTACAAATATATACGAATTATATGCAAATTATCAAAATTATGAGTTAATGCGAAAAAAAAATTGCCATAAAGAAAATTACCGAAAAATTTCATAGTGTTCGACCATTGGTCTCAATAGGAAAAAAATAAAATTCTGCGAAAAAGTGTTGCCGTATTGGTCACTGTTTGCCCATTGGTCTCACCCCACTGTATATCGGGTAAAGTTTCAAAAAAATCTGATTAAAACCTAGGAGGAGCTCGGCCTCAAAATATAACTTCAGGGGAGAATAGAATTTCATTTTGGCTTAGGTCTCCCTGTTTCGCTAATGTGTCTGGAGTGTATTTCATTGCGAAAAAAGTTTTGACACAATGTTTCGCAAGATGAAGGGCTAGCTTCTAACAAAACTTTTTTCAGAATTTAATATATATTATTTTCGAAGGTCCTGATTTCAGAAATCCTTTAAATTTGAAAAGACCTCATTTAAATCCAAAACTTGGCTTATTTCTCGTTTTCAAAATTATTTAAAATTTTTTTTCTGTTTATATGAGAAGCGTCTGAAATGAGCAACTGTATGTGATAATGCATTTTTTTGCGGAGCCAAGAATTTTTATGACATAAAGGGCGTATTCAGGGACGCTTCGCATTGAAAAACAGAAAAAAAAATTAAACAATTTAGAAAAACCAAAAAAAAGCCATGTTTTTGATTTTAAATGAGGTCTCGATTTGAAATTTTGAGTTTTAAAATCAGACCTTCAAAATATCAATTTTTCAGGAAATTTAATAATTATTATTTCGAAGGTCTCGAATTCAAAACTCCTTAATTTGAAAAGACCTCATTTAAATTAAAAAACTTGGCTTTATTTCCTGTTTCAAAATTTATTTAAAATTTTTTTCTGTTTTAATATATGAGAAGCGTCTGAAATGCAGCCCTTATGTGGGATAATGCATTTTTTGCGGAGCAAGAATACGTTATGACATAAGGGCGTATTTCAGACGCTTCGCATGAAAAACAGAAATAAAAATTAAAACAAATTTTAGAAACCAAAAAAGAAAGCATGTTTTTGATTTAACATGAGGTCGATTTGAGAATGTTTGATTTTCAATCAGACCTTCAAAATATCAAATTTTTCAGAATTTAATAAATTTCTTATTTCGAAGGTCTGAATTCAAAATCCCTTAATTTGGAAAAGACCTCATTTAAATAAAAAACTTGGCTTTATTCTGTTCAAAATTATTTAAAATTTTTTTTCTGTTTTATATGAGAGCGTCTGAAATGAGCCCTTATGTGATAATGCAATTTTGTGCGGAGCAAGAACATTACGTTATGACATAAGGGCGTATTTCAGACGCTTCGCATTGAAAAACAGAAAAAAAAATTAAACAAATTTAGGAAACCCAAAAAAAGCCCATGTTTTTTGATTTAAATGAGGTCGATTTGAAATTTTTGATTTAAATTCAGACCTTCAAAATAATCAATTTTTCAGAATTTAAATAATTATATTTCGGAAGGTCGAAATTCAAAATCCTTAATTTGAAAAAGACCTCATTTAAATAAAAACTGGTGCTTTATTCTGTTTTCAAAATTTTATATTTAAAATTTTTTTTCTTGTTTTATAGCTGAAGAAGCGTCTGAAATGAGCCCTTATGTGTATAATGCATTTCTTGGGAGCAAGAATTACGTTATGAATAAGGGCGTATTTCAGACGCTTTCGCATTGAAAAACAGAAAAAAAATTTTAAACCAAATTTAGAAACCAAAAAAAAGTCCATGTTTTTGATTTTAAATGAGGTCGATTGAAATTTTGATGTTTAAAATCAGACCTTCAAAATCAATTTTTCAGAATTTAATAATTATTATTTCGAGAGGTCTGAATTCAAAATCCTTAATTTGAACAAGACCTCATGTAAATAAAAAACTTGGCTTTATTTCTGTTCAAAATTTATTTAAAATTTTTTTCTGTTTATTATGAGAAGCGTCTGAAAATGAGCGCCCTTTATGTGATAATGCATTTTTTTGCGGAGCAGAATTGACGTTATGACATACAGGGCGTATTTCAGACGCTTCGCATTTGAAAACAGAAAAAAAAATTAAAGCAAATTTAGGAAACCAAAACAAAGCCATGTTTTGGATTAAATGAGGTTGATTTGAAAATTTTGATTTAAAATCAGGACCTTCAAAATATCAATTTTTCAGAATTTAAAATTAGTTATTCGAAGGTCTGAATCAAAATCTTAATTTGAAAAGACCTCATTTAAATAAAAAACTTGGCTTTATTTCTGTTTAAAATTTATGTTAAAATTTTTTTGTCTGTTTATATGAGAAGCGTCTGAAATGAGCCCATTATGTGATAATGCATTTCTTGCGGAGCAAGAATTACGTTATGACATAAGGGCGTATTTCAGACGCTTCGCATTGAAAAAACAGAAAAAAAAAAATTATAACAAATTTAGAAACCAAAAAAAAGCCATGTTTTTGATTAAATTGAGGTCGATTTGAAATTTTTTATTTTAAAAATCAGACCTTTCCCAAAATATCAATTTTCAGAATTTAATAAATTTATTATTCGAAGGTCTGATTCAAAATCCTTATGAAAAGACCTCATTAAATAAAAAACTTGCGCTTTATTTCTGTTTCAAAAATTTATTTAAATTTTTTTTCTGTTTATATGAGAAAGCCGTTCTGAAATGAGCCCTTATGTGCATAATGCATTTTTTGCGGAGCAAAGAATTACACGTTATGACATAAAGGGCGTATTTGCAGACGCTTCGCATTGAAAAACAGAAAAAAAAAATTTAAAAAACAAATTTAGAAACCAAAAAAAAGCCATGTTTTTTATGATTTAAATGAGGTCGATTTGAAATTTTGATTTTAAAATCAGACCTTCAAAAATTATCAATTTTTTCAGAATTAATTAATATTATTTCGAAGGTCTGAATTCAAAATCCTTAATTTGAAAAAGACCTCATTTAAATAAAAAACTGGCTTTATTTCTGTTTCAAAATTTATTAAAATTTTTTTTTCTGTTTTATATGAGAAGCGGTCTAAATGAGCCCTTATGTGATATGCATTCTTGCGGAGCAAGAAGTTACGTTATGACATTAAGGGCGCTATTTCAGACCGCTTCGCATTGAAAAACAGAAAAAAAATTAAACAAATTTAGGAAAACCAAAAAACAAGCCATGTTTTTGATTTAAATGAGGTCGATTTTGAAGATTTTGATTTTTAAAATCAGGACCTTCAAAATATCAATTTTGTCAGAATTTTAATTAAGTATTATTTCGAGGTCTAATTCAAAATCCTTAATTGAAAAAAACCTCATTTAAATAAAAACTTGGCTTTATTTCTGTTTCAAAATTTATTTAATTTTTTTTCTGTTTTAATGAGAAGCTCTGGAATGAGCCCTTAATGTGATAATTGCATTTCTTGCGGAGCAAGAATTACGTTTGACATAAGGGCGTATTTTTCAGACGCTTCGCATTGAAAAAAACAGAAAAAAAAATTAAAACAAATTTTAGGAAACAAAAAAAAGCCATGTTTTGATTTAAAGAGGTTTGATTTGAAATTTTGATTTTGTTTTTTTCCAAGATTAGTGATTTTGTTTAGTTCATTAGTTTTCTTCAAAAAATAAGTAAACAATGGTCGGATTCGACCAACTTTTTTATTTTTATCATTCACAAGATATTTGTGGTCGTTTGAGGCTACCTAGGAATGAAATTGAACAAAGCTGTTTTGCAAACGCCGAATTATATAAAAAATTGTCTAAATTAAAATCGAAAATTTTCTTAAAAAGACGAAAAAAACAAATTTTTTGGCACATCAAAAATAAATATTTTTTTTCATGAGTTGAATGAAATAAATTTTAAACGGTGGATGGTGGTCGACTTGACAATTGGCCAAGTTTCGGTGTAATAACATTTAATTTAATTCTAGATTGAAGAGGTTGAAAGATTTTCCGTAGTTTCGTTTCAAAAATAATGCGGTCAGAGTATAAAACAAGATGCAAAGAAACCAAACCGAGTACATATTTGATAAAATTAAAGGTTGGCATTGTCATATTTTTAGCCGGTGAAATTCAAAAAAATTAGTTCGAATTAATTTTTAAAAATAAATGAGGAAAATTTTCAAAATATTTCCAAATATTTCGACCAAAAATTTCCAAAAACATGTCATATGATTTTCAAATAGCATACTAATGTATAACAAAAATTTCGTGGTACACCAAGTGACCGTCACCTAAGCTGAAAAGTTAAAGTGGCCATTTTGAAAAGTGTTTTTGGTTTGATTGAAAAAAAATAATGAAAAAAAAATTTGAACAAAAAAATAAGGCTATTATAATGTTCGGAACTTTTTTTTTGCAAAATTTTACGGCGTTATACTTGATACTTTGACTCAAGACAATACTTAGACATCATCAGTGGGAGTTCGAACACGCGCATATAGAGATTAGTAAACGTTTTTGAGATGGAGTTTCCGTTGGGAAAAGGGATATCAGGCGTAAGTTTCAAAAAGATTTGATTAAAAACCTAGAAGGAGCCCATTAAATTTTGTAACGACAGTAGATTATTCTTATTGCTTTGGTTAACGTTTCGATTTATTTAAAGTAGATTAGTTTTCAACATAAGCAAATTGTTTTTTCTGAAGTAAAAAAAAGACAGTAGTCTTCCTTATTTTGATTGAGTTTGCATGACAGCTGAGACTCAACTTACTAACTTGATTTTCAGCAATTTCTTAACTGTTCAAACATGTAATAATATTTACCGTTAACATGAAGGACAAATTTTCTTTAGATAAAATTTTGAAATTTATCCCTTTTCTAGCCAGATTTCGGTTGTATGAAATGGCCAGGAAAATATCCACAGCTACGTTAAAATCATAAACATTCGTAAACATTTTAATATTTGCTTTGTTGACTTATACGAGTCTCAAAAAGATAATCAGCATTTATAACAGCGCCCATTCTGGTTTTAAAAATAAAATCAAAATATACAGTTATCATTTTCGGCATCTTGATAAAAATGTCGGGAAAAATTCAATGAGAGTAAGAAAATAATTGAAACATGCAAAATTGGAATGAACATAATTAACTCAAACGGAGACATGAAAGCTATGGGCAATCTCAGATTCTCTCTGGAATTACAACCGATGATAAGGACCAGGCATAAATACAGCAATTGTGTTGAGGGTTCTGTAACTGTAAGTATTAAAAAGCTCAGCCTTCCCCAACCATAGTGGCCTCAGTAGTTAATAGGGTGCTGCATAACGTTTCAATTAGGCTTTGAAAAGAACTCCCAGATTCAGAGAAACATCGAAACCATTTGTTAGAATCGTTTTTTTTTTTAATTAATACTAATAACAAATCTTATTATTTCATATTGATGTTAAAATTCATAGGTCTGGATTTGAACCATTGTTTGAAGTAAATTGAAGTCCCCACTTATGACCCGAGTCATAGAAGTTGTATTTAAACAAGCATCAACAAGAGCAACAAATTTTTCATCCATGATATGATGAATAATGAGGTGATTAAGAGCATATTTATTCACTTATATATTAAGAACGCCAATAAATATTCTGACATTTGTATTTCGCACAAAACTGTGAAAATAATTAATATATGAGTATTTATTTTTTATTCTATCATAGATATGATATTTTATAATGATTTATTTGCCACATTTTGAATACCAACGAAAAAATGGTCATTTTACTTAGACTAATTTCACTTAGCAAAAATTTTATTGAGAAGTCGTGGTTTATAAAACTGGAATCCAAGACCTTGGAGTTATTCGACACATTTCGTTAAAAATTGTTGAAATTTAAAAGAAGATTTAACCTCCTCACACCAAGAAACGAGAACTTCGCCTCACACCCAAAACCCTTTTAAAACATTTAATTTTTTAAGAAATTTTGGCGAAAATCCTGATAAAAAGAAGAAAAAAATAACTTTCGAACGGCTAATCGTATAAAATTTTCAACAATATTTTTGCAAATAAAATTGCAAACTCTATGACATATTTGAATTGTAGGTCTGTGACAATGTTATTTCTGCGCCGTTTTGGCACCCGAAAATTTTTTCGCTTTTAGATAGTCAAAGGATGTGAGGGGGTTAAGCGTTCTGATATTTTTTTGGTGGTTTTTTTCTTCATTTTAGGGAACTCATTTTTTTATGAGATAACGAAGATTTCTAAATTTTATATTATGTTTGGCAGAATCAATATCAGAAATAAATTAATTGTTTCCTTGAAAAAGATTCAAAGTCTGTATGGAACAATTGTTTTTAATGTTGCATACGGTTTTGTCTCTCGTCGAGGCAGGCCTTTTTTTTAAAAAATCGCTTCCGTTACAAAAGCGACTAAAACTTTATTTTTTTGGATGGCCCAGAGATATCAGGCCAAAGAAGAGAATTGGAAAATTTGAAAAAATACGAATGATTGGACATGCTGGATATAATGAATTTTATTCTATAATAAATTATTATTTTTGGTGATTTTTCGGTCGATTTATTTTCGCTCGACGAAATTGGCATGTTTTCGCGAGGTCGCCGAACCAATTTTGGAAATGCTAATTTTTGAGAGGAGTTCGATTCTGATTAAAGACAAAAATGAAGACAAGGACCCTTTGAGATAACATTCCCTCAGAGTTAAAGACACAATTACGATTAAAAAAGACAGATGAGTCGAGGTCCTTTAAAAAACTGTTTTTCTCTTCTATTTTTTCACTTTTCTTCTTTTCGTTAAAATTAAAGTTTCTCCTTAAGGGAACCCCTAAGCCCCCTCTCTGAAATTTTTTTGAAGATTTTTTTCGGGTTTTTCATGGTAGTACCCTGTTGGATATTGAGTCTGTTTTTCAATTACTAATAATTGTAAGAGATATGAAAAACTTGTTTTTGACTCACTGAAATAATTTGTAAATAAGTTAATTACAGCGCTTTTGTAAATTAACTAAGTGTAAATATGTACAGTTAATTATTCAGTTTGATCGAAAATTTGTTTTTTTGTAAACTCTTAGTAATTTAAAATCGAGTTTCATCTAGCTGCAAANTAAGCGTCGTAAAATGCGATTTAATGTTGAATGGTCACTACTTGCCGGAAATCGAGTCTACGAGTTAAGACAAAAATGAAGACAACGACCCTTTGAAGTTATACTTCCTCAGAGTTAAAGACAAAAACTATAAAAAAGACAGATGAGTTGGAGTCCTTAAAAAACTGTTTTTCTCCTATTTTTTCTTATTTTTCTACCTTTCCTTAAATCTCAAGTTTCCCGCTAAAGGAACCCATAAGCGCCCCTTCTCTGAATTTTTTTCTTTATTTGAACCACAAATATCCTACGTGGCACGTTAAAAATGTTTAATTCATTATTATTGAAAATTGATGCACGGATTGAAAGTACCATTTACACAAATTTTTTCAAAAAGTTGAAATATTGCTTTAACTAGCCGTATTTTGGGTGTGAATTGGGAAAGAGCAGTAATATTGATGACGTCACTGCAAAGCAATCTGTATGTTTTATTATGCAAGTTAGAGTTATCATCTGTGTGTTTCACCAGCTCTAACAAATCAGAACTTTTTCATTAAAAAATAATTATTTAAATTAACTAACCGCTGATGTAGCGTGAAATACAAACACAGACGAAACTGTTAGTTAAACAAAAACAAACCCAATTTGAAAATGTATAATGGACGTAATATAATACGACTATAATACATTTTGTATCTAAACAAACCATTATTTGGTCAGTTGTCAGTACTCTTTTATATGTTTTTTGATATATCAAAGTTCTGAAAAGTGAATAAACAGTAACTTAATTTTTTTTGGACCGAGTACTTTTACGTTGTCATTCATATTGAACTTTATTTCCTGTGTAAACACTGTAACTGTACCCAGATTTTGTTGCATTATTTAACTCTTTTGCAATAGGCTATATCATTGCACCCCGATATATGTTGAGTTGCTGAGGTTCAATGAGTATTGTAGCCGGTCTTACCATGACTGCAAATAAACAAACAATAATTGACGCACGCTTAATAATCTGTAAAAACCTCAAACGCTCACGCAATTTCGGCGATATTTTTTTTAGCGATATTGGCACTGTCAGAAATTCAGCTGAAAATTGTGAATTGCGTAAGGTTTTCCAGTAGTATTGGCAAATTTTGCGATATGGGTTCACCCTCTGTAGTTTGTGATTCGAATATCCAGGAATTTGATTTTCCATGTAAAAATAAGTAAAAAAATATATGATATTGATCCTGGGGCCCCTGGTCATTTTTTTCACTTATCAAGCCAATCTAAGGTAATTTAAAATATGGTCGAAATCGTACCATTTTTCTTTTTATTTTTGAGGTCACCAAAATTTAATTATCAGTTTTTGTTCAAAATTTAAAACAATGGTCTGAATCGAACCATTTCTTATTAATTTTTTTTCTTAATATTTGTGGTCAGTTTGAGCAATCTCAAAACTCAATTGGATGAGCCGCTTGCAAAAGCCGTCTCATGTAAAAAGATTGCCTCAAAAATGACTATGAATGACGTAACAAAATGATCAGGGGGCGCCATTATTGATAATAGTTGAGTCAAATAAAAAAAAATTCTCACAGTTATTGTTTCATTGAAGTCACACCAATGCTTTGACTAAAAATAGCCTGGTTTTCAAGGGATTTTCAGTGATGTTAAGGCGCGCTACGATTCGTGAATTCAATTTTAATTAACCTAGTCTCCAGGCAAGTTTTTAACTACAAATGGATATCGATTATTGTGGACCATTCGGATTACTGTGAGAAATTTGTGATTATGTTTTATTTGAATCATATGTTTAGTCTATATCCTTTTCCGAACGGAACTCCATCTTAAAAACGCTTACTATCTCTATAGCGCGTGTTCGAATCCCACTGATGTTGTCTAAGTGATTGTCTTAGTGATTGCTTGGGTAATTACACATCGATAAAATTAAGCGGTTCCACTATTAAGACCCTTGCCTATAATCATATTCAAGATAATCACTAAGGCAACATTAGTGGGGTTCGAACACGCGCTATAGAGATAGTAAGCGTTTTTGAGATGGAGTTCCGTTCGAAAAAGAATATTTATTTATATAAAGTATTTTGTCAACAAATAACTCTTTCGCTATATTTTTGACAAGGTGATTCAGCGCGTTCTATTTAGAATAATACAATTGCGGATTTTGTTCCAAAGTTATGTTTATATAACAGATTTTTCGATTTCTTTAATTGACTTTCTCGAATAGCTTTGAATAACGTTCAACATCAACCATCAATAAATGGAAATCATTTACAAGAATCGTGTTTGAAAATTATGGCAATAAATGTACGTTGACTGCAATCAAATATTCGAATTATAAACGTGCTTTATGAGCAATAACGGTGGCGGTGGATTTTGAAATGGCAAAACTGGGTCAAGAGTGAAATATTAAAAAAGGAAAAAATATTCAAAATTTAAAAATTATTATCGAGATCAGAGGTCGGCACATCTGAAACAAATTTTGGATCGTATCTGGATCGGATCGGTCGCCTTTTGAAAAGGTTGGATCGGATCAGAATCCACCGATCCGATTCCGATCCAATTGTGCCGACCTCTGATCGAGATGATAAAATGTAACACTTATACGAAGCAGGGATCGGCATATTTTTTTAAATCGTTTGCTTTGCTCTACTCTGCTCTCGGAACATTTAACGGGAAATGTATAAAATAATTTTTAAATAATTCTAAGAGGTGAAATGTAAAAACTTTATCTTTGTTTGAGAAAATGTTAAAACTTAGGAGATAAAATTGGAAGGCGTCGGACAGACTGACTTTAATTCTTGCTTTCGAATTTTCACTCCGTTATTTTGCTTTATTTATACATTTTACCCAGTTTTTTATTAAAAAGGGTGGTGTTCGCATATTAAGGGAGTAACCGACGGAGGCTGTATCTCGAGATCCATACATGGAAGAAACTTAACTTTAATTGCATTCAGAATTTTGTCATCGGTTTGCTTCCGAATCAATTAAAAAATTTCGGATTTGACCCAAAAAAAATTCGGAAATTCGAATTTTTCTTTGGTAATTTTTCAGTATTTATGCTTTATTTTGTAAACGCTATGATCGATGACCTTAATTTAACCTGCACTTGGTAGCATGCAATGTAATCTTGAAGTCCACTTGAATTTTTTTTTGAAAATCTTAAAAAAAAATTTCAAAAATATTTCTAAGATGGTGAAATTTGACGTAACCGACGGAGGCTGTTTATCGAGATCCATACATGGTTAAAACTTAATTTTTGTTGCATTTGAAATTTTGTCATCGGTTTGCTTCCGAATCAATTAAAAAATTTGTGGTTTGACGAAAAATAAAGTTCCTAAATTAGGATTTTTCCCAAGTATTTTTTTAGTATTCATGCTGTATTTTTTGAGCGCCTTTATCAAAGACCTTTATTCTACTTGAACCAGTTAGCCTGCAATTTAATCTTGCGGACCAATCAAAAAAAATATAAATTTCTCGAAAAAAATGTCAAAAATATTTTTGAGATGGTGAAATGGTCAAAATTTTCTGGTACCTGAACTTTGCACATGTATGCATCAAAAACTCAATCAGATATCCAGAAACCGAGCTCATAGTACCACGCCTCTATCGATTGCGAAGATGACATTTTTGTGGGAGAAGTTTTTGATACCAGTGCTGGAAATGATTTCAACAGAGGCTAAAGATACCGAAATCGACAAATTAAACGTGTAAATTTCATCGATTTTCAGCAAATAGAGTTTCAATAAAATTTCTGACTCCAGAGTATTAGAGAAAAACCAATTATTAGTGGGCGTACAAAAAATAAAAAGTTTCTGATATTTCCTTGCAAAATGATTTGATCGGTAAAAAGCCGAAAATCGACTTTTTGGACCGGTCCTACTACCGGTAACGTCATACAAAAAACTTTTTGTTACTTTTTTTGACAAATTCAGACATTTATTTCCAACAAACTGTAATTTCAACATCGTACGACTCTTCCTCAGCAAACTACAGGTGATTAAATAACAGTGAAACGCGTCGGTTACTGCCTTAAGGGGATTGTGGGTGCAGTAGTTATTTTCGACCACGGTCGCAAATTCGGTATTTTTTCAATTGCACCTGACCATCCAGCACCTCGGGAATCGTTTGCAATTAAAAAAACACCAAACTATTTCTGAATATTTTTTTCTAGAACATTGAAATCGCTTGCTCACTGAAATGCCCGAGTAATGACAGATGATCAAAAACAAAAATAACCCATTAGTGATCAATTTTCACGGAGATTCAGACCAAAATGTAATTGGAATTTTTTGACCAATATTTAAGAAAATTTCCAAAAAATATCGTTTCGGACTTGCATAAAAACAGAAAATAATTCTAGATATGGTATCATTTCAGAATACAAAAAAATGAACTCGCAAGAAAAAGTAATTCTAAATGAAAGTAGTTCAATATGATACAGTTGTTCAGTTTTTTGCGCCTTTTCAATATTTTAATTGTTAGCCTAATCAATGTAATAATGGCGCGCATTAAATCAGCATGAAAAAGTGATTGCGAGAAATATTAAAAAAATTATTAAAATTTCCTGGGTTCAAAAGTTTAATAAGATAATAGAGAAGAATTTATGAAAAAGAGAAAAGAAATCGCGAGTTTCATCATAACGGAGAATTTTGGGTAAATTCTCGAATTTGGTTCCAGAATCACCAACAAATAGAATTTTTGACTGGTTAACATAAGATCAAAATATAAGTGATTCTGAAGCCGATTCCAAGAATATCATTCAAAACTCTCCGCTTCAATGTGCTCACGTTCTGTCCGGTTAATTATAGTTATCAATCATTGTTGTACCTTAAAAACTCAGGGAGTCGATACATTTTGAAAAAAATAATTCGGTTACGTTTGTTAACACGTTTCTGATTCAACGAGCCATCCGTTACATTCGATTTTTCTTAAGATGAAAGATTTTTGTTTCGATATATCAGAGTGGTGATATTTGGTCCAACAATTTGTACGGTTGCGACAATTGGCCATTACAAATATTTTTTTTTCATTTGAAACTTATAAATTTTATTCTTAATCAAAAGATACTTCACCTTATGATGAGCTTTGTAATTTTTACATTTTTCACATTTTATCATTTATCCGTGAAAAGTCAGCGTGATAGGGATTTCCGGTAAAATTAGTAACAATACTCATAAAAGCATAAAAAAATTGAATGTCCAATTCATTTATGTTTTGTCATAATAAAATACACGGCTTAAGGGAGTACTGGTCGCATTTAAGGATGTGGGCGACGATAATTGG